>JBBMOL010004227.1:0-11421 GCA_037954665.1 Laguncularia racemosa | reverse complement strand
TATCCCATTTTGGGGGCACTTGCCCCCAATTGCTTAAACCCCTTCCCCCAAAATACCCCTGAAGGTCTCGGTTCCCTTTGTTTTAAAACCACAAAATTTCTTTTCTTATACCACGGCTCTGGACGGGGAAGAATTTGCCCAAGAAGAGTCTTCCCAAATATCTGCCCAAGGGGTGATAGAACCTGGAGGCAAAAAAACAACCAATCTTTTAGCTTTATACATAAAGAAAAGGGGAAAAAGCACGTAACTTGATTTGTTTGGCGGTTTTTTCCTTGGGGCCCTCATACTAAAAACCACTTATGAAACTCTTTCAAATGTTTGGGTGAGGATCTTCATTCTCAGGCCCAAAAAAAATGTAGGTAGCAGATGTATAAACCCAGATTTCAATTCAAAATTCCACAGTTAGTTTGGGATAGTAAATAAAAAAGTGGTTGTTGATTCACCCCTTTGTAGCCAACCCCCTTTAAGGGTTTTCTCTCGAGTTTTGCCACGTCGCCTCTTTTTCAAAATTTCCAAGGGGATGAATCAGACAAGCCCCGATACTAATTTGGGGCCCGGGGGGATGACCCCTACTTCTTGTCGCAGCCTCTTTAAAGTCTTTTTCCAATCCCCGGGTTAAAAGGGTTAGTTCACCTTCTGAGAAGAACGGCATACAAGAAAAAATAAATTTA
Source organism: Laguncularia racemosa (assembly GCA_037954665.1). Classification (NCBI taxonomy): domain Eukaryota; kingdom Viridiplantae; phylum Streptophyta; class Magnoliopsida; order Myrtales; family Combretaceae; genus Laguncularia; species Laguncularia racemosa. The sequence goes on along the minus strand of JBBMOL010004227.1, from coordinate 10,750 downwards.
AACACCAACCCCCGGAAAGCGGCGCCAAAATTTGTTTGGTTGTCGAATCCAACAAAAAAAAAAACCTACCCCCTAGACAATTATATGTTTTTGCATATGGGTGGTAGTAGGGTCGAATCCAAAAGAGTTTGGGTTTAAAAACCTTATTTCATCCAAGGAGAATAAATGGGAAAAAAAAAAATGGGGGGGTTTTTGTTTGTAAAACCAAAAAAAGTAAAAAAAAGGGTTTAAGAAAATGGATTTTAAAAAAAAGCCTACCCAAAGGGAAAATAAAGATATTTTAAATTCTGGGAATTGATCACCCAATGCAAATGTTTTCTTTTCCTTATTCTAGATAAACGGGTTTAATGGTTATTAACAAGCTCTAACAACCTATCTCCCCTTTAATTTTCCTCGATAACCTCAAACAAGCACTTTAAAATTATTTTTTCTTATTGATTAAAAAAACCCTAACAAGCGTTGGGTTTTTTAATGTATAAATAGCTTTAAAAATCTAGAGAACCACCAATTCATCCCCAATAGATTAAAAAAAGATAACCTTTTTAAAAAACATGATCATAACCCCCTCCATAACATGAATTCGATCATCTCTTTTATAACCAAACATGTTATTGCGTCACTAAGACTAGAACAATCAAACAATTACGGTTTTTACTGCTAGTTGACAATATATTAACTTGCTAATTGAGTAGAAGAGCTCTATTCATACCAACCAAACAAAGATAATAATGACAAAACGATCAGAAGATAAATGAAAAACCCGAAAGCAAAAAATTTAAATAAATACAAGTAAATTTAAAGACCCCAAATTCGTGGAAAATTAAAAACATCTATGCCCCTTTTGGGCTAAAAAAAGTAGCTTAGCTACTCATGTTCATAAACAAAATGAAAAATAAAAATAAAAGCATAATAAACCCCTTTTGCCTGTTTCCTGCCCCCTTTTTTTTTCCTTTCTTGTCTCCAAGGTGTTTCCAGATTCAAAAGTTCTTTTAACCCTCTGGGGTTTTGGTTCTTTTTATATTGTTAGGGGATGGAAATTGATCTTTTGCTAGCAAGATACAAAAAAATCTTTCCCTTTTTCCAAAATAGATTTGAGAAGTAAATGTTCGTCCACCCGGCACGCCCTAACACCGGGCCCTGGGGCAAGCCGTTTCCATCCCCCTGTGCATATTCTTCAAGTCTTCATCTGCGCCCAGTGTGTACTACAGTTACAAAACAAAAGGCCAAAATTTCAAGCCGTGCCTTCATCTGTGCATAAAAAACAACCTTTTTTCATCCGGTGTCCAGTGTGTTTCCACGGTTACACCAAAGGCTAGATTTCGGCCGTTTCCTCAATCTGGTTGATGTTCCACACTTTTTTCTTTCCCTTTGGGGACACCTAACTTTTTCCCCCACGGCTCCAAGCCGGGTTTCTTTCCCCCCGGGTTCCCCACGGCCCGGGCCCTTTAAACCGTTTTCTCCTCTTTGAAAAATCCTCATTTTTCGCCTTCTTGTCCAGTGTGAAGGGGAAAAACTGGGATTCAAACAAATATGGATGTATGAGTGGTTAGTAATGCCTTTCGGTTAACTAATGCACTAGTACTTTGATGGAATTATAAACCATGTTTTGAGGACTTTTATTGAAAAATTTGTGGTTGTCTATTTTGATGATATTCTCATTTACAGCAAGAGTTTGGAAGGGTCATATAAACTCACTTGAGGGATTTTTTTAGAAGTGCTTTGAAAGGAACAATTATTGCTAACCTCAAGAAGTGCACTTTTGCACAGACAAACTTGTGTTTTTTGGTTTTTTTGTTAGTCCAAGGAAAAAGGGGTTGATGAGAAAAGGTTCGTACGACTAGAATGGCCTAGTCAAACTAATGTAAGTAATGTGTGGAGTTTCCTGGATTAGCGGATTTCAGGAGTTTGTAAAGGATTTCTCCCATTGCAGCCCACTTATGAGGTAATTAAAAAGAACGTAGGATTTAGATGGGAAAGGGAAAGACAACAGAGAAGGCCTTTAGAGGCTTAAAAAAAAGTTGACTCAGGCCCCATTATTGTTTTACCTAACTTTGCGAAAACGTTTGAAATTGGTGTGATGTTCAGGTTTTTGGTTTTGCAGCAGTGTTTGCGGAGGAAGAAAGTTGCATTTTTTTAGCGAGAAGCTAAGTGGGGCAACCTTGAACTCCCTATTACGACAAGGAGTTATATGCTTGGGTTTTCGAGCCCTAGAGACTTGGCAACACTCCCTTTTGGGCCAAAAGAGTTGTGTTTCCACATAATCAGAATCCTTAAAGCTTAAGGGGCAACACAACCTGTTTTAAAAGATGTGTTGGGGGGGTTTTATCGAAACTTTCCATATGTCATTACTACAAGCAAGGTAAAGAAATGTGGGGTTGGATGCATTTCTGAAGGTATATCTTTCTCTACTCTTAGTTCTGATGCTTTTTTTTTTTGAGCACTTTAAGGAGTTATTTGTGTGATAAATTTTTGTGGGAGATGTGAAATGTGAAAAGATGGGCATGGAAAAATTTTTTATAAAAATAAAAGGATTTTGTTTGGGGGAGTAAACTATGTTTCCCTTTGTTTTTTGAGAGTTTTTCTAGTGGGGGCTCATGGAGGGGTTTAAGGGGCACTTTGAGTAGCAAAAACCTTTGGGTTTTTGGCGGAAAACACTTCTATTGGCCTCACATGAAAGGATTTTGAGAGGATTTGTGGCGATGTGTACATGAAAGAAAGCAAATTAGAGCCCAAACCCTTAAAGGGGTTTTTCCCCCCTTCCCATTCCTATGGCCTTGGGTAGATATTTCCTGGATTTGTGTTGGTTTTTCCCAGGTCTAACATGGTCAGATTCATTTTTGTAGTTGTGGATAGTTTCTCAAAGTGGCACATTTTTTTCCCTTGTCAAAAAACGAAGATGCTTGTAATTTTGCTAATTTATTTTTGGGGAAATTGTAAATTTGTAGGGTATGCCTAAAACCATATATCGAATAGGGTGTAAGTTCTTGAGTATTTTGGAAAAAGCCTTGTGGACAAAAGTTAGGAACTAAGTTATTGTTTTTACTACTTGTACCCAAGACTGATGGTAAAACTGAGGTAGTGAATCGAATTTATCTACTTTTTTAGGGCTGTTTTAAAAAAGAATATTAAAAGTGGGGGTTGTTTCCCGATGTTGATTTGCCTAAAAACCGTTAGGCTTTGCTACTAAATTTATCCTTTTGAGATTGTGTATGGTTTTAATCCCTAACCCCTTTTTGGATTTATCCCCTTTCCTATTTCGGGTTTTTTTAAATTTGTGGAAGAAAAAAAGTCGAATTTTTAAACGTCCATGAAAAGGCAAGGTGAAATTGGCGCGAATGAACAGTTGTGAAAAAAGCCAAAAAGGGGTCGTGACAAGCTGTTTTTGAACCTGGTGATTGGGTTTGGGTTTCCTGCGTAAAGAGGGTTTTCCCCGTGCAGTGTCGTCAAACTATTTAGAGGCGATGGTCATTTCAAATTTTTGAGGCATCAATGATAATGCAAAAAGATAGATTTGCGGGTTGGTACAAGTAAGTGCAATTTTTAAAATGTTATGATTGAGTCCTTTTGTGAAGTGATGATTTGAGGACAAACCCTTTTTTAAAAGAGGAGGGGAATGTGAGACCCATGATGGAGCCAACCCGGAAAAAGAAATGTGGATCCTTTAAAGGGGTTGCGCTAAACCTCCAAAAAGTCGGTGAAACGCCAAGGAACACTTAACGGGTTGATAAAGGATGTTATGAACCCGGGAAAAGGTTGGGGAGCATCATGAAGTTGGAAAAAGGATTGGAAAAACCCATGGAAGCCCCTTGTTTTGTCAAGTCAATCGGACACGGGATGAAAAGGGGGCGTGTATTTTAAAAGGAATGGCCGTGTGGGAAATTCAAGATTGCACGAATCATACACTGCCAGAAAAACCGGTTTTAAAGGCACGGCCGGTAAGGAGCAAAAAATTTCCCAAAAATATACAGCCAAAAGTCAGGGTCGTGTACCCCACCCCGGCAACATGTCTTGTTTGTTTTTTTAGCCTTTTTTGAAGTGACGTCTTTTTGGCTTGTTTTTTTTCGAATTTAACCCTGTATAAAAGCTCCTAAGGTTTAGAAAGAGATAGGATAATTGAACATTACAAACACTTTTTGAGAGGCTCCTCTCGGGGTTTTTTAAGAACAAACTAGAAAACTTACGGATTAATTTCCGTGGGTTTATCCCACTTTAAAGGGGGTTTTTATTTTTTGTGGTGTTTAAAATTTTTGGGGGGGGGAAACGGGGTCGGGTTTCCACTTTAGGTGTTTGGCATCTTAGGTAACGAGTTCGAGGATTGGTAGGGGGTTTCGCCCTGGTTGGCGTGGTTCGTATCAGTTAGGAATCTGGATCAACGTTCGCATCAGATTATTTCCAAAAATTTTATTATCTTTATAGTTTATGAATCCTTAAAACATTTTTGGGGTAAAAAAAAATCTGTAAAAATGTTAACCCAAATGGGTTGATTTTCTAGATAGTTTTTTATAGGATTAAGTATAAGAAGGGTAACTGAATATGGTAGTTGACCCCTTTTCACGCAGGTAGTATTTATCCCTCTCTATGTCGAATGCTTGGGTTTAAATTTGCAAAAGGGGTAATTATGCATGTTATATTTAAAAGTAGTGGTTGAAAAATGTTCGGGGGGAAAAAATATTTGAAGGGTTTATTTGATTGGGGTTTTTTTGTAATAAAGTGAAAATTTTGTATATTTACGAATTGTGGGTTTTAGAAAAAGGAAGCACATGCGGGAAGGTTATTAGTCATTTTAGTGAAAAAAAGGACTCTGGATTTGTTTAAAGAAATTTTTTTTTGGGGGATGAAAAGGATGTTATTGGTTTAGAATGGTGTGGGGTATGAAAAAGAAAAAAAGGAAAAGAAAGGGGTTCGGGTTTTTAATATATGCCTTTCCCTTTTTTATAAAACCTTTGACAATTTTTGGATTTTTTTTTTGGGTCTCAAAGACAAAAGGGAGAAGGTTCTTTTAGTTGTTTTTAAATCGATTCAGAAAAATGTCCCTTTTTGTGTTTCCACAAAAGGTGTTGCACTTTTTATAGCTAACCTTTTTTGAAAGAAATTATGGAACTACGGTGTTCCAATGCTAGTTTTTGATAGGGCACTAAGTTTCTTAGCTTTTTTTGGAGGACACTATAGAAAAGATTCGTAAAAAACTTTGTATGTACCTTTGCCCCCCCAAGATAAATGGCTAGATGAAGGTTGTTAATCGTACTCTTGGTACCTTTGACAGAAACGGTTAGAAAGAATCTTATATTATGCTTGTGCTTCCTTTGTTTGTTTTCTTACATGGTCTACTCTAGTTCAACAGTAAGTTTCCCTTTGGTTGTGTATGGCTAAAATTTATCTTCATTGGATTTATGCTAATCCGGTTTATAAAGGAAGAAAGCTTGTGGAGTAAAACGACCCCGGGTGATTAAAAAAATTCATCAAAAGACAGTGAACATCTTCGAAAGACAAGAACGTAGAAATTTCATGGAAACAAAAACAAGAAAACCAAAATTTATAATCTGGTGATCTAGTCTGGTTAATTAAATAAAGATGGGTTTCTACAAAAAAATCACAAAACTATCACAAGGTAGATGGTCTTTAGAATTATTAAACTTTCAACAAAAATGCTATGATGAATTGCTAGGGATACGCATTTTTTCTACATTCAATGTTGCAATCTACCCCTTTTTGTCAATTTACTTTTATGAAGTCCCATCAGATTTGGGGCAAATCTTTTAAAGCCCCAAAGGGGATGATGGAATCTATAAATACAAAACCCTCATAAGGCAAGAGCCAAGGATTCAAAAATTTTGGCAATGAGGGTTTCTTTGAACAAATTTGACCCCCAAGATATTTGTTTTTGTGTCTTCGTTTCCCTTGTAAATTTTTTTGCATTTTTTAAGTCTTTTGTTGGTTTTACAAAATGGCAAACCAACTACTGATCTTCAGTGTTGATGTTTCCCAATCCACTTTAAAACAATCCAAAAGATTAAGTAACTATCTCAAGTCTAGGCAAAATCGGATCCAAAAATGGCCTTTTCAAATGAACCCTAAAGTTTAAATGATGAAATTCAATCAAACCCCTAATAATCAGAATACCCCCAAAAAAAATTTTCTAATAACACTCTAATTCTTAATCCACGCAAATGAAGCCACAATTTGACAAAGAAAACCCTTTAAGTAAGATCCCCTTTCCCCCAAGGTGAAAATCACGTTTTCAAGGAAAACCTTAAGTGAATGGAAACAATTTGTTTAAATTTCCTTCAAATAATCAAAGAATTCTGAATAATAAATGTAAATTGACCAAGAAATATAAAAAATCAACCCCAGTACAACACACTAGAGAAGAAAGAAAAAACAACAAAAAAGAAATTGTTTTAAATACAATTTCAAAATGTTGCATATCACAAATTTTAAAATCTTGGAATTGAATTGATAAGAGTTTGGAAACCAAAGGGTTTAACCCTAATTAACGTGAAAAAAGGGGTTATTCTGCAAAAAAAAAAACTCTCAAACCTCTCTTAAGCGTATTTATATTGCTACCTGGGTTAAAAAGTGCTTAAAATTACAAGTTTGCCACTTTTAAGGTGGAACCCCAATGAAAAAATTTCAAAAAAAAATAAAAGGTCCTAAAACAAAATAAACCAAAATAGTTTAATAAAAAATTTCAAGAAAAAAACATAAATCTTCATGATCCAAGCCTCAGATAGAGAACAAACGCAGCGGGCCTTTGATTGTTTCCCGAAAAAATGTTTTGTGTCCATGAAGTTGTGGACATTTTGAAATCCCCTGGAGATAATAATTTTACTGTAAGTTTTCTCAAAGTTATTAGAAACAAAGACTTTAAAAAAAGATGAAACAATCTGGTCAATCATCCCGTTGGGTTTGAAAAAGGGTTTACAGTGCTGAAATTTTTTTTCATCTTTGGGCTTCTAAAAAGATTTGCCCCCAAAACTAGAGGATCGTTGGGGGAATTGAACCCCAGGATCTCTGTTGTTCTACTTCCCCCACTAACCCTGGTAAGTGGACGGCTGCCCGACCTCTTTTTGAAAACTTTTGGGCTCAGGGAGTTTGGTAATGGATTATGCGGTCTCGCCATGCTGAAAAATGTGTTTTTCAAAACCATCATGTATCACCCGTTGTCATTCAAAACCCGGGCCGACCCAACAGCAAAAGGAAGTGCATAGGAACTTTCCAAAAGGTTCATCATGAAGTTTGCCCGACATCACTGAACCTTTGCCCCAAGGGTAAAAGCATATACCCCTATTTCTAGCCAATGCAAAAGATAAGGGGTAAATGAAGTATAGTAGACAGTTGTAATTTGTCTACTAGTTTCGAAAATATAACATTCTGAATTCCACTATCGAGATGAATACCAAAAGGGTTTCCTCGTTTGCAAGAGTTATGAAATATGTTCTCCCTTGAATTCCTGTATAGGAGTGTGGACAAAAAACCTGCGTAATAATTGGGGATAGTATTTTCCTCTAGTTTCTCAAGGATTTGCTTTGATATCTAAAATTTCCCACAATGTGTTGGGGGATCTGTATGCTAAATCTGTTCATGGTCATCCTCGTATCCTCTCCATTCTTCCATAATGTCTCACCCTTATTTGGGGCACTTGCCCATATGCCCCTTTTCCCCTCATTTTTAAAAAAATTTTAAACTGGGGTGCTTTTCCCCCTGTAGATCGGGAATGTCTGCCTCGTTTTTGGTGCCCTGAAATCTTTACCCCTTCCCAGGGGTTAGTTTTCCCTGATAATGGTTGGGGTGTAATGTCCCTGCTTTACTCCCTCACCAACGCTTTTTTCTCCCCCCCATGTATCGGCTGAGATGGGCTATTGTAGTTTTGGCCTGCTGCTGGAGCCCTAAAGAAGTTGGGGCCTCCTTTTCTCTCTATTTTAAGGCCAATGAATAGCCTCATCAAGTTGGTGTAGCGCTGTAGTCAACAATACACCTATCTAATTTTAGACCTAAAGCAAAAGGGCTATGTTTGTTCCCAAGGGTCCAGACCCACACTTAATATAAGGTTTCAAATTCTTGACATAATCATTACTTTTTGCCCCCCTTTTCCTCAAAGGTTTTTCAGTCGCATAAAAGCTCCTGTTTGTAGTGCTCAGGAAAGAACCCCCTTTTCCCTTTAAAACCTTTCATTCCCTCCAGGGTTTAAACCCCGCCTCTCCATCCGGCGCCATTGTGAAAGTTTTTCCCCAAAGTGCAAAATTTCCTACAAAATTTAACTGCAGCCAATTGCCCCGATATTGTCGTCAATCTCTAAATTCGAAAAGACCTTGACCTTATCCCCCCGTCCCGGTACTATCTGCTGATCCCCTTCCCCATATAGGATGGGATCTTTTTGTTTCACATATTCCAAACCCCGGGTGGCCTAAAATTTCCCCTTTCTGATTTAGGGTTTCTCCAAATTGTCTCTCTTTCTTCCATACTCTATTTCGTGAGGGTTTGTGGAGCTACTCGGGTGGGTGGTTGGGTTTTCCCCTGGTGGTTGTGGGAAAGTATCCTGTCAAAATCTAGTTGCTAGTGTGAAAATATGTAGTAGCTTGAAGTTTGTTCCTCCAAAGTTCTTCTGCCTCCAATTACGACCCTGTCCCCCACCAACCTGGTTTGGTTCTTCACCCAATTTTTCCCTTTTCCCCTATCATTTTGACATTTTGTGTCCCTTTATATTGTTCATCAAAAGATATGATTCAAGGTATACCTTCCCCTACAATATTCCTTTAAACTCCCCACAAAAGTAATACAAAAGACAAACAAACAAAAACCCCTTTAAAGTTAAAATTTTTTAAATGCAACTTCGTGTTTAAAACTTCTCCACAACAAGCCACAAGTACCGGTGCGCAAAATTAATTTCCACAAGTTTCTCCACGACAAACCAAGAACAACTACAATTACTAAGTAATACTTCCAGGCAACAACAAAGTGAATAATGAATCAGTAATCTTCAAATTTACGGCAAATAATGAAGCAAAAGATTAATAAGTAGCTTTCCAAAAAGAATTGAAACCCTATAGGAGAATTTCAATTTGAAATTCAAATAATTTACTTATTGAAGCCTTCCTCAATTGGTAAAAATGAATTTAAATTCAAAAACATCTTAACTCCCACATTAATTGATTGATTTGAATTTAAAATTTTTTCCCTTTCTAAACCCAAAATTAATGTAATATGCAAATTTAACTTTACAAATTTAGAATTTCACAATGGAAATTTAAACAACAATTACAATCCCCAAAGCCACAGCTATTCAGGTAAAACTGGTAAGTTTCAAACTTCAAAAAATTTGCTAAGTAATTACTTGTAATTTGCTCTTTCCCTGTGAATTTGTGTCACAAGTGATATAAACCTTCCCAAATCAACTCCCAAAAATCAGCAAATCAAAACCCAAAACCAAGCAATTTGCAATCTCAAACAAACAACAACAAAAAAAAAAACCAATTTGGGTTTTTTCCCCCTTGATCAACCCCAATTGTTGTCACTCCCCCCCAAAATTGAATAAACAATTCCTTTTCTCAACAAGAGCCTGATACCAAAAAGATGATGTGCCTAACAACTTTAAAGCACATCCCACAGCTTAAAATCAAACTATCTCAAGTTAGGCAAATCGGATCCAAAAAAAGGCACTTTTTCAAATGACCCTAATGTTGAAAAGATGAAATTCAATCAACCATTTAATATAATCAGAATACCCCAAAGAAAATGCCTTCTAACAACACTCTAATTTTATATATCCCCGAAATGAAGCCTCAATTTTACAAAGAAAACTGTAAATAAGATCCCTTTCCCCAAAGGTGGGGGAAAACACGTTTTAAGGAAAAAATTAAAAATGAGGAATCGTTTGATAATTTCCTTCAAATAATCACAAGAAATTGTGAAAAAAACATGAAATCTGAAAGAACTATTAAATTAAAACCCCGATTCAAACATAGAGAAGACAAAAAATCCAACAAAATGAAATTTATAAATCACAATTTCAAATGTTGACTGCCCCATTTCAAGTCTTGGAATTTAAATTGATAAGAGTTGGAACCCAAAGGTATGAACCCTAAATTTAAGGGGAAAAGAGGTGTTATTCTGCCCAAAAAAAAAATCTCCTCAAAACCCCCTTTTTAAACAAGTATTTATACTTGTCTCCTGGGTTAAAAGTGCTCAAAATTTAAAATTTTCCACTTTTAAGGGGGGCTAAACCCCAAAAGAATTACAAAGAAATAAAAAATTCCCCAAAAAAAAATACAACCAAAATAGTTCAATAAAAAATTTTTCAAGAACAAAATAAATAAAATTTTTGATCCAATGCCTTGAATAGAGAACAATCGCGTGGGGCCTTTGGTTGTTATCCAGAAAAATGTTTTGGTCCAACTGAATTTTTAGGACATTTTGGAACCCTGGAGATATATAATTGTACCCGTAAGATTTTTCTCAAAGTTTAAGAAAAAAAGACAAAAAATAAAGATGAGCAATTGCTATTCATCCAGATTTGGGGTTTGAAAAGGTTGACAGTGAGAATTTTTCCCTCAAAAGTGTAAGCTATATTGGAACCCCCCCCTACAAAGCAAAAGGACCCGGCCTTTATTTCCTTGCATTCACTTGAAAAAAACGTTTTGTCTTTATTCCTCTTTATGGGAGAATTTATTCTTAAATGACTCATGGAGGGGTTTTTTCTATTTGGCGTTTTTTGAGTTTCCTTTTTTGAGTAAGGGATAAAATTTTACTTTTT
>JBBMOL010004226.1:0-11435 GCA_037954665.1 Laguncularia racemosa | reverse complement strand
CCACCCTCTCCACCACGTCCTCGCCACGGTCTGCTTCCGTACTATCATCACTCTCTTCGCTGGACACCTCACTCTCCACACGTCCCTACCTGTTCTCAACAACAGGTTGGATTATGCGTCCCCTCGAATTCCTCCACCGCACGTGGTGGATTCCTGCCAGCGCCACCAACCCTATTGGGGTCTACCACCAGAGCATCGAAACGCTCGATCAGTTCATCAAGGCGTCGTTCCATACGCCCGACCTTCTGATGCATTGCGTCGAACTCTGCCCTAGGACCCATTGATGGTTCCCTTGAAACCTCGCATCTTGAACACCCGTTAAGAACACGACCGCTATCGTCGCCTTGATGAGTTGACATCTCCACAGGAAATAGCCTTGCTCTGATACCAACTGATGCAGCACAGAAAGCGAAACGAAACGAATCGTAAATTGGACTGGTTCCACATAACAAAGAAACACTCTTTGATGTAAATCTGGTTGCGCACAACCCAGAAATTGGAGAAAATTCTCTCTCAAAGTGTATTCAAATATGATAATAAAACGTAACCCTAATCTATCTGACAAAAGAGTATTTATATGGCCCTGTAAAATATCTAAAAGGGGAAAATCTAAGCGTACACGTGGAAGAAATAATAAAATACGTGTCTACACACGGTCTCATACACGGCCGTGTCTTCAAGCCGTGTATGATGCTGGACATGCGACGAGCATAGTACACGGTCTCATACACGGCCGTGTATTTAAGCCATGTATGACTCTGTGAATATTCTTGACCAGGTACACGGTCATGTTCCTAGCCGTGTAAGGAAGCCGTGTACGCTTCTGGGAAAATCTTGATCGAATACACGGTCACGATGCACGGCCGTCTCCTAGCCGTGTAAGGAAGCCGTGTGTGCTTCTGTGGAAATCTTGATCGAATACACGGTCACGATGCACGGCCATCTCCTAGCCGTGTAAGGAAGCCGTGTGTGCTTCTGTGGAAGTCTGGATCGAATACACGGTCGCGATGCACGACCGTGTATGGGGGTCGTGTATGATTCTGTGGAAATCTCCCAACTACACAGCCGTGTGTCAAGCCGTGTATCCCGTGTTTCTTGTGCCTCCATCAGGTTCTTTTACAATAACTTTTAAATCCACACATGAATTCTAAACTAACAAAGACAAAACAAAACACATGGTATATACGTACTTGAATTGCAAAACTTGATTTCTTCACACTTCTACAACCTCACAAATTATCCAAACCTTTACATATTCCTAATTACAAGTTCTAAGAATTGTATCTCAATAAAGTAAAAAAAATAGGATGTGTTTTGACTTAACATGGCCATGTTGGAGGTTGTGTAGATCGACATAAGACAGTACATAGTCATGCCAAAGGTTATGTACCTTTCTATTTGTTTTCGTATTTTGACACAGGGCAAGTCATGACCGTGCTAAAGGCTATGTATCTTCTTATGTAGTTTGTATTTTAACATAGGGAAAGACACGATCGTATTTGAGGTCATGTATCTTTTTGTGCCCCTTCAAATTTCAGTATGGGCATGCACCTGGCTGTATAGATTATTATTTATCACGAACTCCCTTTTTTCTAATTTGAAATTCCTCAAATATTTCTAACCCTAACCTAATTTCTAAAGAATTATACCTAATTGATCAATTTAATTAATAAATTCTAATGAAATACGAGGATTTGTACACTTACTTGATTTAGTTCGTGAATGAGATCTTCAAATCATTTGTCCCATCTTGCTCCTTATCCTAATTTCTATACACACGTCATTAATTCATCTTAGATTCATGAATCTATAATCCCAAATCATGTACTTCAATACCTTACCTAGTTGTAAATGGTTGGTTAATATCACTTCCCCCTTAGATTTCTATTTAGTTATGTTATAGGTTCTTTAAGAGTGTCTCTAGGTTTGTACCTTAATTACCCCTATACCTTAGCTAAATTTTAATCTACATTAATTATGTACATATACAAGTATTTACACTCTCGCCCCCCCCCCTATAAAAATTTTCATCTTTGAAAATTACCTAGATTATGAAAGAGTTCTAAGTATCTCCTTTTCATCTCTTCTTCCAATTCCCAGGTTACCTCTTTTTTTGTTTGGTTACTCCATTGTACCTCAACATACTCGATGACCTATCTTCTCATAATCTACTCTTTAGTGTCCACAATTATGACAGGTCTCTCCATTGTAGTGAGATTTGGCTACACATGCAGAGTATCTAGTGTAGTAATCTCGTCTAGGTTAGGTACATATTTCCTTAGTATGGAAATGTGGAATTCATTATGTACCCTAACTAGATTTGGTGGTAATGTCAATCTATATGCCATTGGTCCAATTTTTTTATAAAAATTCAAAGAGTCCCACATATCTAAGGTTTAATTTCTCTCTTAGTCTAAATCATATCACTCCTTTTATAGGTGAGACCTTTAGCCAAACTTGGTCTCTAACTTAGAGCTCAAATGGGAACCATCTCTTATCTGCATATGACTTTTAATGGCTTTGGGCTAACTGCATCCTCTCCTTGATCAACTTGACTTTGTCCACTGCATCTTGTATTAGATCAAGTCCCAATACTTTTTCTCACCCACCTCATCCCTATGTAAAGGTGATCAGCACTTTTTCCCATATAATGCTTCATACGATGCCATTTAGATAGTAGCTTGATAGATCTTTTTGTAGGCGAACTCTACTAAAAGCAGTTACTCATCCTAATTTCCACTAAGATCCAATGCACATGTCCTTAACATATCTTCTAGTATCTAAATGGTTCGCTCTAGTTGAGCATTTGTTTGTGGGTGAAAAACCATATTAAATTGTAACTTTGTTCCTAGCACCTTGTGCACACTATTTTAGAATCTCCCTACAAATTTGGTATCCTTATTTGATACTATTGAGACTAGTACTCCATGCAACCTCGCAATCTCTTTCATATATATTTGAGCCAACTTCTCAAGCTTATGCCTAGTGCTTACAGGTATAAAATGAGTTGATTCCATGAGTTAGTCCACAATCACCCATACAGTGTCTAGTTTACTCACAAATCTAGGTAATGCTATGGCGAAGTCTATGGTCACATGTTCCCGTTTCTACTCTAGTATTGGTAGGGGTTGTAACATGCCAGTGAGTCTCTAATGCTCTATTTTTATCTGTTGGTATGTCGGACACTTCGATACATAATGTGCAATTTTCCTCTTCATGTTCTTCCATCAATAATGACACTTTAGATCCCTATATGTTTTAATATTCCTAGGCTGAATGGAGTACCTAGAATAATGTGCCTCATTGAGTATTTAGTTCTTGATTTCATCTATCTATGACCAAACCTCGATACTCCCTCTTCATCTTCATTAAACTCTATCACCTTGTTATCCCCCATTCTTTTCTTAAACTCCTATACTCTCACATCATTAGTTTATGCAGCTTTTATTTTGTCTATTAATGCTGGCTGTGTACGTAAGTTGGCAAGTCTAGCTTCAATCTCTTGAGTCACAATCTCTAAATCTAGTTCCTACATAGCTTCCGATATTTTCTTTTAAGTTGTGATCAGAGCTGCCAAATTGACATACCTCTTCCTATTGAGTGTATCGGCAACCATGTTTGTCTTCTTAGGATGGTATTGAATTTTTATATCATAATTTCTTATTGGTTCTAGCCAGTATCTTTGCCTCATATTTAACTCCTTCTAGGTAAAGAGATACTTGAACTCTTGTGATATGTGAATACTCTACACTTCTCCCCATACAAATAATGTCTCCATAATTTGAATGTAAAAATTACAGCTACTAATTCTAAATCATGTGTCGAGTAGTTCTTCTCATAGGGCTTCAACTATCTAAAGGCATATGCTATCATTCTCTCCTTCTGCATTAATATACTCCTGAGCCCTTGAATGGAAGCATCACTATACACTATGAATTCTTCACCACTAATAGGTAGGGCTAGTATTGCTGTAGAAATCAATCTCTCCTTTAAAGTTGTGAAGCTTGCTTCATATCTGTCATCCCATATAAACTTCACCTACTAGTTTGGAGAATCCTTTGACAAATTTTCTATAGTGTCCTACTAACCCTAAGAAAATTTTGATTTCTATTACTATCTTCGGTTTAGGCCATTCATTCACAACATTTATCTTCTCAAGATCTACTACTAACTCGTCTTTACTAATCATATGTCCTAGAAATGTTACCTGCTTCACCTAAAATCTACACTTCTTAAACTTAGAATACAGTTTCTTTGCCTATAGTTTGCTTAATACTACCCTTACATGCTACTCATGATCATCCACACTTATAGAGTATATCAAAATGTCATCCATAAATACAATGATGAACTTATCCAAATATTCCTTGAATACTCGGTCCATTAAGTCCATGAAGACTATCAGTGCATTTGTAAGTCTAAATAGCATTACTTGGAACTTAAAATGCCTATATCTAATTGTAAATGAGGTCTTTTGGATGTCCTCCTTCTTGATACTCAATTAATGGTATTAGGATCTTAAGTCTATTTTTGAGGAGACTTGAGCTCTTTGTAACTAATCAAACAAGTCATCAATCCTCGAGAGAGGGTGCTTATTTTAATGGTAACCCTATTTAACTATCTGCAGTCTATACTAATCACATGTTGTTATCTTTCTTCTTTACAAGCAATATAGGTGTACCTTATGGTGAGACATTTGGTCTGATGCATTTGTTATCTAACAGTTCTTGCATCTAGTCTTTCGATTCTTTCAATTTCGTAGGTATCATATGGAACGTGGCTTTAGATGTGGGAGCTGTACTGGGCACTATATCTATATTGAATTCAATTTCCCTTATTGGGGGTAAACTTGGAAAATCATCCAGAAATACTTTAGTAAACTCCTTCACTACCTTTACACTATCAATTTTCATCACATCTTCAACCTCAACTACTATTGAAGTCATCATACTTTTACGCTACAATTCACATGTTGGTAGCCCTGTTAACTTATGTGTCTCTTACTGGAAACTAAATTGTTCTCCTTTTGGTGTATTGAAATGGATGGTCATATCATAACAATCAATAGTTACATGATGTTTGATCAACCAATCCATTCCCAGAATTACATCAAAATCTTTCATGCCTAACACTAGAAGATCTTCAACTAGTATTCTACCCTACACTTCTATACAAACCCTTTTACAAATTTTATTCAACGTCCTACCCCACACCTATCGATGTACTCAGATTCAACATAGCATTCGACACCTTAATACATGCATCATGTCTACTTTTAAATGCATTAGATATACATGAATGTGATGCACTAGTGTCTAATAAAACATACCTTTAGTAGAATGTACTAATAACATACTTTCCAGGGTCTCTATATTTAGAGTGTCTTGTCATTGTAGAGCAAACGCACCATTGTTCTTAGCTTAATTTCTTCCTACTAGTGCTGGCTGTATATTTTGTCCTCTATTATTTGGGTAGTCTACCATTCTATAACCCATTTGTTTGCTTGAGAAGTAGAATGTTAGCGGTATTTATCTCTAAATAGGTTTAGTTGCTATGCCCTATCTTTCCACATGAAAAATAGGTACCTTTTGACCATCTATGTTAATTTAATTCGTGTAGCCTATAGCATCTTCCACATTAGTTTCCTTGACCTATGTGTGAGGTCCTAGCTTGAGAGGAGGGTGCTACAATGACTGTAGGTTTGGTCTATACAGTATGGATTCTCTTGCCCTTCTCTTGAATCACAATCCCTTGGGTGGGTCTCTTTCCCAATACCACTCTTGTCCCTAGAGTCCTCATCTCCTTAGTCCTCTTGTGACTTTGTTCCAAGAGCTTAGCTTTATTCATGACTTTCGAGTACGTATTTAGTTAGAAGGCAACCACTTCATGCTATAAGGTAGGTTCTAATCCCAACATAAACCAATGAGCCACTGACTTCTCATCACCTTTGAAGGCAAGTAGCATAAATTTCATTAGGTGATTGAATTTTTTTTCTCATATTCATCTATTGACCTCATTCTTTGATAGTAGCTATAGTATGTTACCTACATTCTATCTATAAATACTCATCTATTATCATATATGTGTGTGTGTGTATTTTACATTATTATAAAAATCTGCTAAGGATGAAATGGTAAATGGAATGTATAGATGAGGGTAATTTGGTCATTTTGTGGCTTAAGTATATAAGCCCTTTTATGACCTAAGGTTTTTTTTTTTCCTTTCCACAATGCACACTTAGAGACTCTCACAAAACCCCGACTACATTCTAGAGAAAAACAATCTTAAGGAATAAATCCATTCAACTAGGTAAGGATTTCAATCAATAGATGCATGTATATGCTCGTGAATTCATAACATTAAGATAGTTTGACAATGTATAATTAGGAATTGAGAATTAGAGCAAGGAGTGAGGTGAAAAAGTGTATAGGAACAAACAATCAAAGAAGCTAGATCACAATCTATGACAAGTGAGTACCCAAAATCCCTTGTAATATATTAAGAATAGCATAATTTGGAGTCAATTCAACATGTTTATTTAGAAAATTAGGTTAGAGTTAAAAAGAACAAGGAATTTTGAATTAGAAAAGGAGAGTATATGATGAATAGTAAGATATACAACCTCCTAACACGACTGTGTCATATCTTGTGTTGAAACCCAAGATATACAAAAAGGTACAAGGCCTCCCAGCACAGCCATGTCATGTCTCATGTTGAAACCCAAACTATATAGAGAGGTACATAGCCTCCCAGTATGGCTATGTCTTGTCCTATGTTGAACTTAAACTGCATAAAAAGATACATGACCTCTCAACATGGTTGTGTCTCTCCCCATGTCAAACTATAAAACAAATAGAAAAGTACACAGCCTTTAGCATGACTATGTACTATCCTGTGCTCACCTATATGGCCTTCAACATGGCCATGTTGAGTTGAAATGCACCCATTCCGTTTTAATGTGTACAGATACAATTCTAAGAGCATGTAATTTAGATCATGTATAGGTTTTGAGGATTTGTGATGCTATAAAAGTGTAAGGAAAATCAAGATTTGTAAAGTCAAGCATGTGTATATTTTGTGTGTTGTTTATGCTTGTTAAGTTAGATATTGTGTATGGATTAAATATTATAGTAAGTGAACTTGATTGTGTGTGCATGTGTTTATGAATTTGCTAGGTCTGAGAAACCGAGCGTGGATTGGTGTTCTTAAGGTGGCACCCCATTGATTTGTATGTGACATTGTCCTTAATGGAATCATGTACTGAAATGATCTGGGTAGTAGGTGGAAGGATGTTGTGAAAGGACTCATGAATAGTGGGGAGCACTTACTATCTTCTATATATTTATAATTATTATGTATGGAAATAGACTCATGGACAAAAGGTGAGTACCCTTTGTCATATATATACAATTGTTTGTGGAGGGATTATGTAGAATTGTGTAAGGTTGTATGATACTGATGAGATTGTGTGCTAGTTAAACACTATGAAAGATGAATAACTTGTGTTTTAAAGGTCATGTTGCGCCATGTATGTGTTGTTACTTCTGTCATGGCATGCGTATGTTTATAGATATACATAGTACTAGGCATTAGCTTACCCCTTGTGGAAACCTTTTTTTTTTTTAATCATAGGTGCCATAGGAGAGATTGTAGGATATGATGAAACCTTAATGGAGACAAAGTAGGATCAAAGTAATGAGGAGAATGTAAAAATATATCTACTATGAAGATTAGTAGTTAGAATAAGGAAGAATGCATGTTAAATAACTTATTAGTTTGCTTTGAGAAATTATGTTGTAATTGAATGTCACAAGCTTCGCTATAATAATTTGAGGAGACTGTTAATGATGTATTATTAAGGATAGAAATTTCTATTAATCTCTTGTATGCAAGAGATGACTTTTAATCATTATTATGGGTATGTGAATGTAAGTATTGCAGATTTGTAGTGTTTAAGCGTTTGTGTGTCTTCATCTAGTGAGGACACGTGGCAAGCTGTAGCATTATCGAGTTCCAGGGTGTTATAACTTAGGTGGTATCAAAACCTAGGTTGATGATCCCTGAGAGCTTAGGTTTTGATAAAAAGAATATAGGTTTGTGATCTTCAATGCCTAAGTTGATGGATCTATAGACTGTTTAGGTGATAATCCTTAGAATTAAGATGATGATATGTAATGAGAGTAGTTAGAAAATGAGAATAATATTACTGATTAGTGAACCCCTTCAGTAATTTTCAAAATGTTAATTTTAAATATTCTATACTTTGAGGAATGTCGCAATATTCTTATTTCATTCCTCATTGTTGTATTTTATTTTGTAGAATGCTTAAGAGAATTTCGGGACTAGGATCATCCTTAGGATTTGGAGGTGATGCTCCTGATAATAAAAAGCCACCTAGACCTCCTCAACATAGATCGAGAGGAAACAAAGTTAATGTTGCAAAATTTTTAAAGGCTATTAACACTTTAGTTTGGAGTGGGGCACAACAACAACAGCAAATCAAGAAAAAGTCTTAAATTGAGACAAGCGGATATGGGGAAGATTAGAGAGAAGCAGTTGGGGAAGGGGGTTGCAACCATTTTGTTAAATGGTTTAGGAATTTAGGGTAAAGCCAATGACTACTAGATGCTGAGCAGTGGGGTATGGCTAGAGAAGCCTTTGAAGCACAGGGTCGCCTAAAGACAAAAAAGTAAAAGTATGTGAAATACCTATTGGGGGCTTGGTTTTTTGAATGGAGTCAAGTGCTTCAGACTTTACTACAGGAGTACACATGGGGTAAGTTTAAAGAGATCTTATGAAACAATTTTCCCGACACTATTAGAAAAGGGTTCAGGTACATATTCAACTGTTAAAAAGGGAAAAGTCCATAGATTACTATGAGATAGAACTAAACCCAAATTTGATAAAATTTCAGCCACCTACCTTCAAAAGATGAGAAAAATTAAGGTTCAGGTTTATGTTCGGTTGGAACCTTAAAATGGCTTTAATGGTTGCCTTCAACTAAAAACTTACTTTAATTTTGAGCAAAGCCAAAGTCGTAAAAGAGTCACAAAAAGAATTAATGAGATAGGACCCCGGGAACTAAATTCACTAGCCCTGGTCATTGCAACACCTTCCCTCAAGCTAGAACCTTATACATGAGTTAGGGTAATAGATGTGGAAGATTTTAAAATGTCCTATGAACTGAATGATTGCAAATGGTTAAAAGGGTCCCTATTTTTTAGGGGGGAAAATAGGACACAAAAGCAAGACTTTTGGGAGAGATCAGTACCCTTGACATTCGCTTCCATGCAAGTAGGGGGTTTTCATAGAATAGGGACTGCCTAATAATAAAGGATAAATTTCACCAACCCAAAGGAAAAATAAAGCCGGAACAAAGTAAAAGCCCTCCAACAAGTAGACTAAGATGAGGGCAGCAACACATGTTCATGCATAGAGGTAAACACTCTAGATACAAAACTTTGGCAGGTACACATTATAAATTCTACTGAAGTGTATGTTTTAATTTGAAATTATGCACACATTCAGTATATCAATGTATTTAGAAGTAAATTTGATGTATGTACTGAAGTGCGAATTTGTTTGAGTTTGAGAAAAACCTATGAGGTGGGTAAGGATTGAAAAAAATATTTAAAATGGTTTATATAAGGTATGGGGAAAAGTTTTATTGTAAATCTTCTAGTGTTAGACATGACTGATTTTGAGAAAACTCTGGGAAGGGTTTGGGTTTAAATCATACATCACAAAAAAATAGATTGTCATGATATACCATCCATTTCCACATCGAAAGGGAGAACAATTTTGTTTTAAATTGGAACAATATCCAATAGGATTCCCCAACCCTTTGAACTAGGGGGAAAAAAGTATGATGCCATCATAGCAGTTGAGGCGAAGTTGATGAAAAATTGAAGAGTAAGGGTAGTAAAAGAGTTTTGAGATGTTTCTAGATGATTTGTCAATTTCCCCCCAAAAAGGGTAATTAGTTCAGCATTGATATATGCATAGTACGGCTCCCATACAAAAGCCCCTACTATATGGCACATAATTTGAAAGAAAATAAAGGATCAAAACAAGAACTGATGACAAGAAGTTTACAAACTAAGTGTTTCACCTTTGAGTACACCTATACTATTTGTAAAGAAAAGGAAAACAGCATAACTATGCAAAAAATATTAGGAGTTAAATAAAGCACTATTAAAAAAAATTTAAACTCTCCCAAGAATTATGATTTGTTTAATCAATTGTAAAGGCTTACGTTTTTCTCAAAAAAAGACTTTGGATCCATGTACCACAACTAAAAACAAGGAGGAAGAAATCCAATTACCACTTCGAAATAGTAGAGTATTATGAGTTCCAAGTAATGCCCCTTTGGACTTACAAATGCACCCGCAGCCTTATGGACTTTAAGAACCAGGTATTTAGGGAATATTTGGATAAGTTTTGTTATTGTATTCAAGATCATTTTAATATACTCTAAGAGTGAGAAAGATCGGTACACTTAAAAGGGAGTGTTGGGTAAACCGTAGGTGGGGAATTGTATGCTAAATTTAAGAAGTATGAATTTTAGCTGAAGTAGGTAACCTTTTTGGGACATGTGATTAGTGAAATGGGTTTGCTGTAGAACCCGAGAAGATTAGGGCTGTGAAGGGAAAGGGCCTAGACCAAGACCATAATAGAAATTTGAAGCTTCTAGGGGTTATAAGACACAAGAAGATTTTAAAGGATTTGCTAAATTGGCAACCCCTTTAAAGTACATTTACTTCACATTGATCTTGCATACTAATTAATGGTGAAGAATATGTGGGTACGAAAAACATCCATCTAAAGGCTCGATATGTATTGATGCAAATGAGAAGGTGATAGCTTTTGCATCCAAGTATTGAAAACCAATGAAGAACTACCCTAAAATGATCTGAAATTAGTAGCTGTGGTACTTTCACTCAAAAAGTAGAGACACTACTTATATAGAGAAAAGTGCAAATCTTCATAGATCACAAGAGTCTCAAATATTCTTTAAATAAAAAGAGCTAAATAAAGGCAAGATGCTATTTAACGAAAAGGACTACAAATTATGAACAAGTGAGGAGCATATGGAATTAACTTTATGCATTCATAAAAAAATTCTTAAATGTGATTACGGGCATAAAAATTTTCTAATGTTTTTAAGATTTATACAAGGACATAAATTCTTTTAAAAATTGAAAAGATGTTAGACGCAATTTTTTTATTTTTTTTAAAACAAATTAAAACATCATTGAAATTCTTTTACTTAAATATAGTGATTGGACATCAAAACCATTTTCCCCCTTGCGAAATTCGAAAGCCACTTGTTGAATTTCAACATTTACCATGAAACTATAGACTTTATTGGGTTTCAATTTTTTTGACTTCTCTTTGCATTACATATGCATTTTTTTTTTCATAATTTTTCTTCT
>JBBMOL010004225.1:0-11443 GCA_037954665.1 Laguncularia racemosa | reverse complement strand
GATGAAGACAAAATACCTTTTGCCCGGGTTGGGTTTGGTTGCATGATTAGTAATTTTTGAAACAAGTGCTTACTGGGTGGCCGAAAAGAAAAGAAGTTTTTTACTTAATCAAAGCACTAATTGATTTTCCCGTAGCAAATGGTACGCATTCATGCATAATATAAAAAGCGCCATCATCAATTTAAAGTTTTTATTAGAGGGAAAAAATTAAAAAGGGGGGGGGGGGGGGGAAAGGGTTTTAAAAAATTATTTTTTATTCAAATTTAAATAAAAGATCTAAATTTTAAATTATTAAAATAAAATATCAATATTATACTAAATAATTCAAGTAAATAATTTTTTTACTATACCATTATTGATAGTAACAAATTCTCTATTTAAATTAGTTAACATATTTACAAAATAGTAATTAATCATTTGTTTGAATAATTTAATATAATATTAATCTTTTGTTTTAACCACTTAAAATTTGATTATTTATTTTAACTAATTTGCATAACTTTTTTTAATTTATTTTAATATTTAAAAATCCGATATTCTATATGAACTTGATCCTAATATTAATTCCCTTATTTGTAATTTTTCCTTTTATGAAGGTTTAATATCATATTTGGTAACTCAATTTTATATATTTTTTTGTAATTAATTATCTGAAATCTAAAAATATTAATTACTATAAATAAACTTTTCGAGATCATTTATAATACATGAATTTAGTAATTAATTATAAAAATAAGAAAAGATAAGATAATTGAATGTAAGAAGAGATAAAATTAAGATAATTAATTATAAAAATTGATAAAATTTATATACTAAACTAATATTTTAAAATTTATTATTATTAATTATAAAAATAAATAAAATTAAAATATCAATCGTAATATTTACCCATTTATTAATGGGTGTGAGCTAAATATTAGTCAATAAATTGAAAAAGTCCCTAACGTCACACTTCACACCAAAAGTAACTATTGGAATTTTATAAAGACACTTCTTAGTAACTAACACCACCAGCCTTTACTCGAAATTGAATATTTTGTTATTGAAAACTCCCATACCCAATAATGCATGTCAGACCAATTTTTCCTCCTATGTAAAAAGGTTTATTTTTCAATTAAAACCACCATGCGAAACGTCACCATAACTCAAATAGGCTAAAGGACGCAAGTGTCATTCGGTGGATGGAGACAACCTAAAGAGTCTAGAGACTAAAAATACTTAAAAAGAGGGTTTAGGTTATGCATTTGATGTCAATGAAACAGACTCACTCGCGGCACCGTAAGCCTTGTGAAGGTCCTTGTTCTTGCCGAATCCTTGCACATATTTTCGTTTTTATGATTTAAGATGCCATATTTTACTTTAATCATTCGATTATAAATTAAATTGAACATTAAAATTATAGAGACCTTTCTTTTTTTGGCTAAATTATAGATATTAAGAATTTTTAAAATAGCAGATTTATATCTTTTAAAAACCTTAATGTAATGTTCTAATCTAAAAAGATTTAATAGCCAAATTCATAGCTGACTAATGAGCTATTTTAATCACTTGACCAAAATTTTCTAGATATATAATGTTACTTGACATTCATTATATTGGTACTATTAAATCTCTTTTTCAATCCATATGACACTTTTATCTCACTTGAAGTTTCATATTTAACATTGTAAAAATTTCCCTTTCACATAGTACAAAATCAAGTATCAATACATAATTGTTAACTTTTTTTAGGTTAATCCATCACCTCATTTGACTCATATTACTTTTAAATTATTGATGAATTGACAAGAAAAATAATTATAAGTATATATTGATGTAAAATGATTGACTTAATAATATATTATGAAATAAATTACTTCTCTACTGATATTATCGATATGTTTTGGAATACAAATATGATATATATTAAAAATTCAAAAGATCTCTATCGTTAGGATACATTTCAAGGGCATCACAGTAACTTATCAAATTAGTGAGCTTCTCTTGAACGAACTTAACTATAGTAATCTTTGATGAGTTATGACCAACGATGTGCCAATTGTAGCCTCATAGCATATATGCATCACATAGAGTCCGGGAATTAATGAATGTGCGTGAGAGATAGGTAATATTAGGATACGGAGCTGCAAGTTTGCTGTGTACAGTAGAGTTGCAATGGCGCTTTTTTATCCAATAGCCCCTTCCCTTTTTTATCTAGATATTTAGAGCGAGCGGGATGGGACAACACAGCAATAACACCGATTTTGCGGCAAACCACACATCGGACCCTTCTAAATGACCTTGCTGTCCAATCCACTTTTGTGGCTATATTATCTTTATGTGTGCTGGTCCTTCCCATGGTATACATATACATACGAGTCAGTCTCTTAACTTTCCCGAAACCGTCGATGGCTTTTGACGGTAATTTTTGCTATCCCCACATTGTCGTCTACCATTTGAAATATGTGGGCATTGCTCCTTCTATGCCTCATTGAGAAATTTTCATATATGCCTTAAGAATTAAGGACTAACTCCTATCCCTTTTTTGTATATATCACAATATATAAAATGATAACTTACAACACATTATCCTCCAAATATGTGCAGTCCTAAGGATCTTAATGGAATCCTTAAATAGCTATATCAATATTTTATTTTATTTTTTATTAAGGAATCTATTCAATTTATTTTGAGATTCTTAAAAAAATTGTTCCTAAAATTTATTTATATTTATAGACCTATAATGCAAAATTAAATAAAAGTAAAACAAAATGGAGAAAAAACAAAAAAAAAAAAGTAGAAGAAAAAGTGAACTTTTCTTTTCTTTTCTTTTCTTTTTCTTTCGGCTCATTAGAACCCCCAAAATATTGAAGGGCTTGGCTATATTGATGATGTCCCAATAAAGGAGATTTTTTACCTTACACTATGTTTGGTATGAAGGAAATAATTGGAAGATGAAGGAAAATGGAAGGAAAGTGAGAATTTTTAAGAAAAATTTCCCTTATTTAAAAATTACAGGAAAATAGGAAGGGATAAATTTAGGAGATAAAGCCTTTTCTATGGTCCACACTTTTTTCCCCTTTCAAATTTAAGTAATTTAGGAGAGAGAATAATTGAAATTCAAATTATAGCCTTAGTTTTTGAATTCTTATTATCTTTTGTTAGGAGTTAGAACAATATAACAGTTAAACAATTTAAAGTATTTTTAAATATTATTCAAAAAAGCATTTATTTCTTATTCATTCCCTTCTTTTTTCTTTAATCCAAACAAGAAAATATACTGAGTATTTTCTTCTATTTTCTTTCTTTTCTAATTCTTTCTCCCCCACCTTCCTTCCCTCATAATTCATTCCCTCCCTCTTCCTAAACATGGTCTTAGGAATTGTGTTAAAGACCTTTCATTGTACACTGTTCTCAAGATACGACAAAAGATTCAGTGTTAGAAGTTGTAGACAACTTAAAAGAACTAATAATGTATAGGCTTGTTGATAGTATTGTAAATATATATATATTATATATATATTGGTTATTATAAATAAATGAAAAAGGCGATAGGAGGTAAATTCATTGCTTAAGATTTTAAATTTTTTTTACTAAACAGTAAAAATTTATATTAGTACATAATAAAAATATAAATTGCAATAAATTAAATAAAAAAAGGATCAAGAAGATTAAGCAAATATTTATAGTAGTTCCATCCTATGTATCAATTTACTCTTCTAGCTCCATTGCTAGGGACTCGACAGTCAATACTGTGTTCACTAAATCTAAAAACCAACACTTTGAAAGTCGCAAAGTTTGTCTTCTTAACACAATTACTTATTACTTTACCTATTTAACTTTTCCTTAAGCTAATTATAAATTTATAATGAAAATATGTAATATCTTAACACAACTTAAAAAGCACACTCTCTCATAAGTATAACAACTAACGAGAAAAATAAAATAAGAATCCTTAATAAATTTAGTACAATAATCTAATAAAATGAACACTTTGGTAAAATGTCGTTTTGTAGTTATATTTCATCCTGTTTTTTTTTTTTTTGCCACCTTCCTAAATCTTGTATAGCTCCTTATATAGTTAATTGTTAACCTTTGAAGCTTCATAAGTAGCCATTGCTAATAATATTACATATTCATAATAGTTTTCATAAGTATTTTTTTTTATTCATTAACTTTTTATTTTTTTCATAGCAACCATTGCACATAATATATTTTCATATTTCTTTATTCCCATAAATATTTTATTTGTCTGTTATAATATATTTCATTCCATAATATTTTATTGTAATAAATATTGTCCATAATACATCTTCTTATAAACTTCCACAAATACTAGCATAAATGTATGAGATTTTCCTTTGTAAATAATGATTTTTATAATAATTGTTTTTTCCATTCAAATTCTATTTTCGACATCATTAAACAAACCTCATCCTTACTTATGAAAAAAATCAATTAATTGATATATATTATATATTTATATATATATAAATATGAATAAAATTTTAATATTTATATTATATATAAAATATATATATATAAAGCATGCGATGTATATCTTTTATTAACTCTTTTCGCAACTCCGTACTTGTACGATTGCTGCCTTACTTCTAGCTTGGGTAGTGGAACTGAAAAATATCGGTGACACTCCGTTACCAGTTCTTCCAACACCAACACCGCACCAGTCCATGAAAACCGAACAGTGAAGTGATTCAGATGATATTCCAGACGAGAACGACCATTGTCATCATCATCTCTGACCCCTGGGCCCCACTTCACCCCCTCCCCCACCCCCACCTCTCTCTCTCTCTCTACCCTTTCACTTTGCAGAATCTGTCTGTCCTCCATTACCCGCAAATCAATGACACCAATAAAACCAATGCTACACTACACTACAGTTTTACAAAACCTTTAAAAAATAAAAAATAAAAAAGCTGGCAGTTCCCAAATACCCTCTCCATTTCAAACACACTTCACATTTTCAAAAATATCACTATATAAGTACGCTCACGCTCTCACTGTCTCTCTCTCATTACTCAACACAAACATTTTTCACTTCGTCATCTCACTCTTCACTCAAACCACAAACGCCCTCCACTCCTCCCAACCTTAGCTAAAATGCACCCGGTGCACAAGGCGCCATTTTCTTCTATACTCCTACTTCACTCTGTTCTTACCTTGCTCCTCTTCCTTACACCCTCCATCACCGCATGGCGTCCTTGGCCTCACCTAAAAATCAATGGCTCTGATCTTATCTTCGGCCAAAACAAGAAATACGAGGGTTCATCCGAGTTCGTCCGCTTGAAATACCACATGGGCCCCGTCCTAACCGCCAACATAACCGTCCACCCAATCTGGTACGGCAGGTGGCAAAAGCAGCAGAAGAAGATCATCCGCGAATTCATCAACTCTTTCTCAGCTGTTAATTCTAAACACCCTTCCGTCTCCGGATGGTGGAGAACCGTCCGGCTTTACACGGACCAAACCGGTGCCAACATTTCCCGTACGGTTCGTTTGGGTGAAGAGAAGAACGACCGGTTCTACTCTCACGGGAAATCCCTCACCCGGTTGTCGATACAGTCCGTCATCAAAAGCGCGGTGACGGCGCGTACGAAGCCCATGCCAATCAACCCAAAAAGCGGGCTCTATTTGCTCCTTACATCCGATGACGTGTACGTTCAGGATTTCTGCAACAACGTTTGCGGCTTCCACTATTTCACTTTCCCGTCGATTGTCGGTTACACGCTCCCTTACGCGTGGGTGGGTAACAGCGCGAAGCTTTGTCCGGGTATTTGCGCCTACCCCTTTTCTGTACCCGATTACATACCCGGTTTGAAACCCTTGAAGGCTCCGAATGCTGACGTGGGCGTGGATGGAATGATCAGTGTTATTGCTCACGAGATTGCTGAGCTTGCAACGAACCCGTTAGTGAACGCATGGTATGCGGGTCAGGACCCGAGTTTCCCAGTGGAAATAGCGGATCTGTGTGAGGGTATTTACGGAACCGGAGGCGGTGGATCCTACACGGGACAGATGTTGGAGGGACATGATGGTGCCACTTATAACATGAACGGGATCAGACGGAGGTTCTTGGTTCAGTGGGTGTGGAACCATATTGTCAGTTACTGTACTGGCCCTAATGCGCTTGATTAGTGATTTTCAAAATCCTCTTTTGGCACTTTGCTTGGTGTCTTTTCCTTTTCTTTTTTTTTCTTTTGAATTTTAATTTGGTGGTTTGCTTTTTTCCCCTTTTTCATTTTAATTTAATTTTTTTCTTTTGTGGTTCTATTTTTCTGGAGTTTTTGGATGGTTGGATGGATGGGTGGATGGATGGATGGATGATTAGTTACGGTAGTTAAGTCTGTTAAATATGTAATAAGTGTCGTATACAGTGTTTTGTATACAGAAAATAGATTATGGTATTTTTATCTCTTTTCCTAGCTTCTGTAGCTAGTGGCGAAACTAGAATTTCACCCGCGGACGAGTCACAAGGATTATTTTTTTGATAAAATTTTCAATGCTTGCTAAGTATGTTAATTTAGGATTTAAAAAATTGGGTTTTTTTTTTTTTTTTTTTGCTATAACAAAGGTAAGTTTAGGCGGTTTCGGCTCCTGTCTCCACTATGGGCCGAAATCGGGCTTTGTTATTTGCTTAGAAAAAGCTTAATTGCTGTTAGATTAGATATTGCTGTCAGCATTAAAATCGATACACATGAAGAGTAAGGGTAAGGGGAGTGGTAGATGTAATGCACAAGCTGGATTCATGAATGCACCCCAAAACAAGTAATGGGTCTCTTTCTTTATGGCCTCTTTCCTTAGCAGTTGGCCTTACTCTGCTTGTTTAATTACACTACTTGCTAGTAGTTGCCTAAAATATGAAATAGTACTCTACCATTACCATACTTCATTTTATTTGTGCATATCCAGGAAAATTCCTGCCATGAAAAGGAATTTCAAGTAACGGATAGGGCTTAAAAGTAGCTGAAATCTAATCATTCTAATGAAGAGAGGAGAAAATAAGTTTCATTTTGCAATTAATATTTTGCATTGTAACCTGCTTTAGGGTTTGTTTGATTTATTCAATGGAAACCAGATGTGCTTTTAGGTCTTTTACTTCACTTATTTACTTCTTTTTTTTTTTAAGCTTTACTTTCAAGCCCTCTCCCTTTTACTTCTGTAATTCAGTACTTCGATATTTACTTATCTTTTTTTAATTTGAATCCTCCGTCTTTTTAAAAGGTGTAAAAAGCCTTACCATCTTGTATATTATAGTAATCTTATTGATGAAAATATGCATCGGATATAATGCAACAAAAGTATTCGGAGTAATAAGTGAAATCCATGTTAGAGAATTTCGATAGAGTTATCGAATACGATGAAGGAATTTTTTCTAGTTGTTTTGAGTATAGGGACATCCAAGGGGGGGGGGGGGGGGGGGGGGGGGGGGGAAGAGTGAGAAATCAAAAATGAAAGAATAAAACCGGAAAAGACAGTATATGCGGATTATTTAAATAGAAAAGTTAAATTATGGAGATTCAAATACAACAGAATGATAATAAATGCTATCTCCAAAACTAGACTGTCATTTTATATTTTTTTATTGAAAAATAAAACCCCAAGGCTTCAAATGAACGTTTCTGTTGATGATAAGAATTATTAGGAATGAGCAGACACAGAAGGCCTCGTTTTCACATGAATAGTTTAGGGCACTCTCTATCAGCCAACCCCGGCCATAACGTTTGGTGAAACCAAAGGACCCCATGTCCTTGTCCTCATTCGAAAATTTTCTCAAGGGTCACTTTATTGGGATTTGGGCGATGAGGATTATTAAGTACTCACTCACTCTCTCTTTTGATATATAGCAATTTTGGACGCTTTTTCGGCTTTGCTTCCCTTTCTTAAAAGTGGGGGTTAATGGACCCCCCACTTTGCTCTGTTTGTTGTTGATATTTGATAATGTCACTAATGTATTGCACAGAGGGTTGCTAGGCTTTTCTCAATGCTGTGTGTACTACAGAGCCTTACACTTACACTTCTTGCCCGATGTTCTTGTTTGAACTGTGCAGAAATATTCCGCTCAAAAGCCGGAAAAGTTTTCCCTAAGTTACTGGTGACTCCAGTCAGGCACTAGCATCATCCTCCATTTTGCTAATTATGCTGCATCTTCTCCTTTGGGATAATCATTTATTGTTGGCATGTCATGCCAACAAGGGAAAGGTGCCTTGGAATGTCCAAAATTTGGGAGTAATAACCCTATCTGGTTGGTTTAATTAGATTTTAATTTGGATTATTTTATACCGGTTTGTATTATTTTCAGGGGGTTTGAAAGAATGGGAAACCAGACCTAATTCAATCTCAACACGTAAAATGGTGATCATACTATACATACTGTGAGGTCTTTGCAAATTGATTGATTAAGTATGGAAATACGAGATGATAAAATCAATACACCAGCACCACTATTTATCTCTTCTGTATAAGGGAATGATTATTTTATTTTATTATTTTATTTCATATAAAGCAGCAATTGGTGTTCACTTCAGCGAATATCAATTACTAATAAATTGTTGTTATAAAAAAATATTAAATAATAATTTATATCTCTAACCCATAAATTATTATTCAATTGACTCATTTATCATATTTGTCATAAATACCTTATTACCGTAACATATATTAAGTAATATATGTTAACAATTTAATTCTTATTTTTTATTTATTTTTATATTAACTGAATAAACTAATAAGCATGTAATAGTTATTATATATTTATTCAATTTTTATTGAATTGCAATTCAAAATATTTGACTATAATAATCACTAAATAATTCATAAAAGATATAGATTTTTTAATATTGCTTATTGCGACAGACCATTGATATTCTGCGCACGATCAACATTTCAATTCTATTTCCTTGGTTTTCTCATCAACCAATGCTATTCCAAACTTGGAAGGATTACAATGGTGAGTACGTTTCTCGAGGGGCAGCTCTTATATCCCTAGTAAAAGCCATTCCCTAGTTAAAGATCATAGCTTGGAGAGGTTATCGTCATATAGGAATAGTGCAGCAAGAAGCACTTGCCAACTGATAGAACAGCTTGGATTCAAGCCCAGGAGAAGTAAAGAACCCATAGGCTATAACAGCACCTTGCGATTCCAATTAAATAAGCCGTCCAGCTTGCCTTTTGGGTCCAACAGATATGCATTTTTCAAAAAACTCCAGACCATAGTCGCATAAAATAAACTTTTCAAAATCAACTTAAGAGCCTAGGAAGACAATAATCCAAGTGATGGCAGTAGGTGGGATTGTATATAATTAGGTCTAGGGTGTTTTTGTCAGTGAAAAATATGAATGGGTATTTTAAAAGTACTTATTAACTGAAAAAAGAAAAGAAAAGAAAATCTATGCATCCTTTTATAAACTTATTTTTCCATAAAGTATTTAATTAACTTTAAAATATTTTTTAAGTTTACTAACCATACTACAGACACTCATTATTGAACTCCCTTGTAATAATCAAATGCATAGAGGCCTACAGTTGGCAGCGGCAGAAAAGCAACATCGGCGTGAAGCTTGGCCCTTGACATATAGACACCCTTATGCATAATAGAAATCATTTGCCTGGGTTCCCGCTCTTTGTTTATTATCCTTAATCAACGCCTACGTAAAAAGTCAATAGCCAATGGTTCTGTGTACTGTATCTTTTGTTTGGTTGTTGGAAAATGGATAGAAAATTCTTGGGCTGTACTCCTATTCCCCGCCGGATAGGTCCATAGGCCTGGTTATGCACGCATTTGGAAAGAGATGGGCATGAACTTGTTTCAGTTGTTTGTGGGAAAAAGGGGGGTACTTCCCCAAAATAGTGGCACCTCGAGTTGTGGATCTTGTAAATAGTTACGGTGAAAGAGAAACTACTAGAAAATACTGAGAATCTTAAAATTTTATCAATAGGTATGAAACGAAGAAATTTATAATAATCTGGAATAGTCGAAAATTTTTTGATGTTGTAGAGATAGTTTGAAAATTTTCAAAGTTGAGGGTTGCTCTAAAGAATTTATCAACCTTTTAAACTCTAATGAAAGCCATATGGTGTAACGCTTCAGAACTTGAAACATTACAACACGCCACGTGTCACTACTATCAAGTGATACGCTAAGGCTCTAAATTTCAACATGCTTCAAAACTTACTCAAATACATTATCCATTATACTACTATAACTATAATCAAATAAATGACTTATAGATGAGTCATTCCAAATTTCATTATTTAATAACCACAAAATCTCAAGTTACAATCTATCTCCATAATTTCAATTGAATAATAAAATATCAATTTACAAAAATTTATAATTCTTGTTACTCTTTCTCCACATAGTAATAGTATTCTCTTCCCATCTCATTCATGTAATGTCCTACTAAGTTTTCATTTTCATCGTACTCTAGTTGTTTATCATTTCTATCTACAGCTAAAAAAAATATAGGAAGTGGGGGTGAGCCTAAGCTTAGTACGTGAGTACCATACTCACATGCGCATGATACACCACAATAATAGCACATGCATATATGCAATATTTATCCATAACACATTCACAATTCGATTCACTCATCAACAACAAAATGAATTATAACACATGGGGGTACTCATGACCCCGGTACTCACAACATTTGTCCTAGTGGAAACTACTTCTACGGGCCCTGTTTAACCCTAATGGGAATTGCAATTGCGAGCCCATCTAACCGATGGTTGTCGAATCCAACAAAAATAAAAACCTACTCCTAGACGATTATATGATTTGTGTCTAGTAGTGAGTAGGGTCGTATCTACGGGGATTGGTTAAATATATTTCTATTAAAAGAGATTATAAAGGAAAAGAAGAATGGGAGGTTTTGTTTGTGAATCAATATAATATTGAAATCAAATAATAAAATCGAATATTGATAAGAGCATAGCCAAATGAATCAAGATAGTTTAATTCTAGGAATTGATCATCGATGCAAATATTTTCTATCCTTTATCCAAGATAAACTGGTTATGGTTATTAACAAGCTCTAATAACCTATCCCTCCTTACTTTCTTGATAATCAAAACAAGCTCTTTGATTATTTCTCTTATCGATTAGATAACCCTAAACAAGCTCTTAGGATTTAATCTATCAATAGCATTAAAAACAGAGAGACTACAATTCATGCCAATATATTATAAGATAAACTATTTAAACAAGATCATATATCTCCATAACATGAAATTCGACTATCTATTTTATAATCAAACATGTTATTGTGTCACCGAAACTAGAACTATCAACAATTACGGATTTGACGTATAGTTGACAATATATTAAATTGCTATTTGAGTAGAAGAGCTCTAATTCATACCAATCAACAAGATAATATTGACAAACTTCCAGAAGATAATAAAAATTAAAAAAAAGAGTAGAATAAAAATAACTCAAATTTGA
>JBBMOL010004224.1:0-11445 GCA_037954665.1 Laguncularia racemosa | reverse complement strand
TTGGTTTTTATTTTAAATACCCTTTTGAGAGCTCTCTCTTTTTTGTTCTTTGCAAAGAACTCTTTTCGATTTCTTCGATCAAAAGTTTGGGGGAAGTCATCTGATAATAGGTTTCATCAACAGGTGTGGTTGGGGTTGTTCCGTTCTGCTTGTTCAAGACGTTTCTTGGGAATCCGATTTCAAACAGGGTCGAGGGGTTTCTGGGTTTTTAATATACCTGGGTTCAATTTACCCCATTGGGATGAAAAGAAAATGCTATAGAGGAAACTCAAGACCTAAAAAATTAACTTCAGTAAATTGAGGAAAAGCTCAGGGAAAATGAGTCACACAAAAAGCCCCACGAAAGAGGAGAAGACGGTCCCCAAAGGGATTTTTTTAAAAGTAAGGAAATAAAGCAAAATGAAATGAAACAGATGATAGCACGTGAGAAAGAAAGGACATTGGTCTTCTTTCACGTAGACTAAACAGGGCTCAAAAACAAAGGGTAAGAAGTTCAAACTTTTTAAAGAAAAGTACTGAATATAAGCAAAATGATAGGAAAAGCGTAAAAGGGAGAAGAAAAGAAGAAAGAGAAAAGGGAGATTCAATGTTTGAATGCAAAAAGTGGGGACACATCAAATATGAAGCCCAAATGATAAGAAAAGGGAAAAATTATAAAAAGAAAAGCGGCATGCTACAACAGGAGTGTTTTAGGGGAACTGAGACAAATTCAGAGGATTCAGAAGAAGGAGGAGAGGCAAATCTGTGTTTAATGGCTAGTTTGAGGTACATTCTAAAATTGATAAGATTAATGAAACTGAATGTAGTAGAAATGAGTAAGTTTAAAAGGGGCACAAAAAAGGGCGATACAAAATTAGAAGATGAAAACGAAAAAAAGCTCTTAAAAATGAAAAGGGGCAGTAAAGCAAAAATTTGTTATTGTGGGAAAATGATACCCAAAACAAGAAAAATAAATCCATGATGTGAGTATTGAAAAATTAAGAATAGAAAATACCTATTGGTAGAAAAAAGTACATAAAGGGGAAAAATTTGATAAATGTCCAATTCGTTGAAAATCCCTTTAAAAAATTTTTGAAGTGAAAGAAATTGACCATGTTAATTTCTTTACAAAAATTTCAAATGAAAAACATGGTTTAGGTATGACATGGTTGAGTTCAAAATAAATCAAAATACGTTTTTGTTAAAGCTAAACAAGCTTAAGTGATGAATTAAAAAGTAAAAAGAATTTTGAATAAAATATTTTTAAAAAGAGGAAATACCGAGACTTTTAAGAAGTTTTCTGACAAGAGTATCCACAAAAATGGGTACAACAAAGCAATCCCAAAGGATAATGAAGTTATACAAACCAGAACTTCAAAACGGGAAATGACAGGTATAGAAATTTTAAATTCTTAGCATGTTTTCTTCTGTAAAAATTTTGGGTCATTTTGAAAAATTTTTGTATTAAAAGAAATAAGCTCAGTAGTCAACAAGAAAATGAAGAATCAAAGATTTAAATTTTTTTAAAGGGCCCAAATTTCTTGGGTTCCTAAAAGGACTTAATTTTTTTATTTTACGGGAACATGAAGTAAAATAAGAGGAACATGTTTTGGATAGGGGATGTTTAGATAATGATGGAGATGCTTCATTGTTAATAGAAAAAATTGGGAAAAAAAAGGGATGTAAATTTGGAGATGATAGAGAGGAAAAATAATTGCCACTGAATGTTTGGCTGCTTACTTTTTCATTGAAATTTTTATTTTGTGAAAGGGTTTTTAAAACCTTTATTAGTTTTTGTCAGTTATGTGATAAAGGTTATAGAATGTTTTTGATCAAGACAATGTATGCTTTTAATAAAAAATGATGAAAGATTATTTAAAGGGAAATTTTAGGAAAAAAAATCTATCTTATAAAACCGATGAAATAAATAATGATTGTTTTTAATTTTTTTGAATATCAGTTTTTGCTTGGAAATAAACACTAGGCCCCGTTAATTTTAATCACTTAAAAAAATTATCTAAAAAGATATTATTAAAGGATTCCCAAAGATAAATTTAACAAGATGTGAAATTTTATACTTGCTTAAAGAATAAAATGGTTTCTTCTCTTAAAAGAAAAATTTTAACCCAAAACTAAGAGCCCACTTGAATTTTTCTTGTCTTTTTGGCCCTATAGAGTCTAACATGGGGTAGGGGCAATATGATTGTTATTGTGAGGATTTTTTCAAATACACTTGGGTTAATCGCGACACAAAAGGTACCTTTGATTTTTTTCAAATTTTGCAAAACAAAACAAAATGAAAAGGGATTTTCCATTTTTTGTCTTCGAACGTCACGGAAAAAATTTCAAAAGCAGTTTTTTAATTTTGTGGAAATGAATATCTCATATTTCCAGCTCCTACACTCCCAACAAAAGGAGTAATGGAACGAAAGAAGAATTTTAAAAAAAGATGACTAGATTATTTTAAATAAGGGGGAATTGCAAAGTATTTTTAGGGAAAGAGTTTCTATAGTTTGCTATTCCAAAAACTTTTCATTCGCCCTATCATCAAAGACTGTTTTGGAGTTTCGAGGTAAAACCTAATGTTTCTATTTCATACTTTGGATTAAATGTTTGGGAAAAAAGAACCATAAACTTGGTAAGTTTGATAAAAGATCAAAAGAAGCTATTTTTTGGATATTTAAAAAATAGTGGTTATGGTTTTCAATAAATATCAAAAACATAAAAAATAAAAATTTTTAAATTTATGAGGATTTAAAGGTGTTTTTTTGATGAAAAAAAGGACCCAATTCTAAAGAAGAAGTTATTCTAAAGCCCTGTTTTTAGCATCGAGGATCTGGTCGTCTGAACCTTTTTTAGAGGCAAATACAAAGGTTTTCAAAAGTTGAAAGATCTGAACGAGCTTCTAAAATTGGAGGTAAAAGTTGCACATCTTTCGATAAAATAATAGGAATATTCAACGGGTGTTAAAACAAAGAATCTACAAAAATCTGAAAATCATTTTGTGTGTTTCTGAAATTGAACCTGTAATATGGAAGAAGCTTTAAATATGAAAATAGATTATATTATGCAAGAAAAATTAAATAAATTTTCAAAGAAAAAATGTAGGGGTTTTTTCCAGCTGGGGGAAAAGTTAAAATTGGGAAACAAAAGGGGTTTTTTTAAAAAATAAATTAGATGAAGTGGTAAAATTTAAGAAATAAAGAAAAGATTGTAGCAAAGGTTATTCAAAAGAAAAGAAATAGATTTTGATAAAAACATATGCACCTTTTCTAGACTAGAAGCAATATGGTTAATGTTTGCATATGCATCTTTAAGGTTTTTAAATTTTTCAAATGGATATAAAAAGTGCATTTTTAAAGGGCTTTAAAAAAGAAAAAGTTTAGAAGAACAATCCCCCTGGTTTTAAAGACCCTTTAAAATCGACTAGTTTTTAAATTAAATAAAGCACTTTTGGGTTTGAAACAAGCTCCAAAGTTTGGTATGAAAGATGAGTATGTTTTTTTATTTTAAAAGGTTTTCATAGAGGAAAAGTTGACACTAAATTTTTATTTTAAAAAATTTTTAAAATGATATCTTAGTTGTATAAATTTGTGGATGAATTATTTTTGGATCTACTAAAGAATTGTTTTATCAAAAATTTGCTGAGCCCATGGGCAGAATTTAAATGTAAATGATGGGAGAGTTGACTTTTTTTTTTGGGGGCTTCAAAAAAAAACAAACAAAAGAAGGAATTTTTGTTCATCAAAAAAAAATCACAAAACAAATATTGAAAAAAATTTGGGAATATGGATGAAAAAGGTTAAAACCCCTATGAGTACTTCATCAAGGTTAGACTCTGACTTAAATGGAAGAAGGTAAGTGAAAAAACTTTTTTGGAGTCTTGATGCGGAATGTGGAGAACACTAGCTTACATGGCAAAGGGCCCGGCCCGGTTTTTAACTTACAAGGGTGTAAAAACCTAGCAAAACAGGCACGGCCAGGACACACCGGTGTTCCTAAAAATTTCTCACAAAAGTTACAGGGCCTAAAGGCCGGGGGTGTATGCAACCGTGTATTGACTTCCTCCCTAGAAACTCAGGGCTTAAAGGCAGGGCCGGTAGCCCCTGTATTGTGCTTCACATGCTTGAAACATAAGGGCCCTATAGGCAGGCCCGTGTATTCGACCGTGTTCTGTGCTAATTCATGTCCAGAAACATACAGGGCCCTAAGGCAGGGGCCGTGATGCGAAGGTTAAGGACGTGATTCATTATTTATTCCACGGCGTTTAGATTTCCCCCTTTTAGGTATTTTTAGGGGGGAAGTAAAAATACCTTTTGCAGATAGTGGGTTATTTTTATTATTTATTTCAAATAAAACGAGAGAGAATTATTCCTTTTGGGTTTTGTCGCAACCGGAGTTTGCATCAAAGAATCTTTCTTTGTTGTTGTAAACCAAACCATATTCGGATTTGTTTTCTTTAAAGCTTCCTCGTTCGTCAGTGGACAAACGGGGCAATTTCCTGCGGGAGTCGACTAACGGTGGTTTTGAGGCATGCGCCCGACTTATCGAGTACGGAAAGTTTAAGGGAGTCAATCAGGGGCCGGGGTAGTGGTTAAACCCATGGGCAGAGGCTTGGGTTTGGTAAAACAACCCTAGGGATCTGGTGGCACGGTTTCCCCCATGGTGAGGGCCAAAACGGTACAGGGGTGTTGGGGATCGACCGGGGTAGCGTTGCTCCGGCACCTTAATCAATGATTTGTTGCCGGAAACCAAGGGAAACCCGGAATTGAGAAGCTCTTCTGAGGAAGAAACAAATTTTGTAGAGGAGGGAACAACCCCGAAAAGGGGGTGGTGTTGTTGGCGGGGGAAATTTGGGAGTGGTAACGGAATGAACCGGCCTTGGGGTGGTATGACGCAATCCCAAGGGTTCAACCATGGAGGCGGAGACTTCCGTTTAAAGGTAGACATCCCTTTTTTAAATGGCAATTTTTAAATATATAAGGTTTTTAGATTGGGGCGGAGGTCGATGTTCTTCGACATATGGAAGTTCCTGAGGAAAAAGGGTGAAAATGGTTGTTGTAGTTTAAAAGGCGGGGGTCTGCATGGTGGGATCGATTGCGCATTAGAAAAAGGGAAAAGGGCGACAACCTATTAGGTCATGGTACCGCATGGGGAATTGGCAAGGGGATTTCTTGCCCCCCGATTACAAAAAAATTTCTCCAAACAGTATCAGCGGTCCCGCAAGGGCAGAGGAGGGTGCATGAATACAGCAGAATTTATGAGATTTGCGGAGGTAATGATTTAAGGGGATGAGGTCAATGGGGGCCGTTTTTAAACGGGTTGAAGCTCAGATAAAAGATAAGATAGGGGTGACGGGGTTTCGAACCGTGAAAAAAGCAAAGAACTTGGCTCTTGAGCGGAAAAAATACAAAAACAGAGTGTAAAGGTTTTGGGAAATAGTAAAAAGGGTTTTAAATTTCGAAATCCTGGTAATAGTAGTAAAGGGATGGGGAGAGACTTGAGGAGTGGTTGAAAACCAAAAGGGAAAAATGGAAAGGAGGAAAAAAAGGGAGAAAGGAAAAGAGCTAGTGGGGAATGGGACACCCCAAAGGGAAAATAATCCATATGCTGCATACTGGGAAAATGCTATAGATGTAAAAAGCCGGGGGATCGATCAAAAAGGCCCCCAAACGAGACCGTAAAATTGGAGAGGGAAGAGGAGGAAGAATGTGTTGTGAACCCGACGGTTAAGATTTCTTGAAGAGGTTGCGAGGAGTAGAGCCTAATTCTAATTAGGGGATGATGTTAGCACCCAAGCAAGAGGATAGTTCACAACGACCCAATTGTTTCCACTAGGGGCCGTTGGTTGGGGGGTGTTTGACTTGATTGACGTGGGAGCTATGAGAAATCATTGGAAAGGGGGTCGTGAAGAAGCTCAATTTCCCAAAGGGGAAAAAATCCGAGTCCTACCCATGGATGGATCAAAGCGGCAGAGCGAAAAGAGGTGAAAGAGAGGTGTGAGTTTCCCTTTCTCGTGGAAATTTTCGAGATGAATTTTATGGACTCATCATATGGAGCTTGTCACTTGTTGTTTGGACGGCCTTGGCAAATTTTATTAGATGCCCAAATGAGGAGGAGAAAAAGTATAGGTTGGGAAGGGGGGGTGAAGATACACATTTCCCTTAACAGATAAGCCCCAAAAACCCGAAGGTGGAAGGGAAGTCCTTTTTACACCCCAAACGGAAAGGAGATGACGGAGACATCAAGGATCCCGGTGATGCACCCCGTAGTGAAAAACGGGGGAAAGGGCATGAGTAATGCAGAATTCCCGGGA
Organism: Laguncularia racemosa; assembly: GCA_037954665.1. Classification (NCBI taxonomy): domain Eukaryota; kingdom Viridiplantae; phylum Streptophyta; class Magnoliopsida; order Myrtales; family Combretaceae; genus Laguncularia; species Laguncularia racemosa. Next base: position 5,150 of record JBBMOL010004224.1, on the reverse strand, counting down.
AAAAGTGAAGGAATTACTAGAGGAATTTGAGAATCGTTCCCGGAAGACTTACCCGGGGGGTTTCCCCCATTTCGGACATCCAACATCAATTTACTTGGTCCCCGGGGGCTAGTCTTTTAAACCCCCCACTACCCGGTGAGCCCCCAAAGGAAAAGGGGATTTACAGGAGAAGGTCCGGACTTTCTGATGGGATTCATTCGGAAGCTTGAGTCCCTGTGTCGTCCAGCCCCCTACTAAACCCAAAATGATGGGGGTTTTGGAGGATGTGCATGGATAGCCGGCGACAACAAAATCATTAATTTGGGTCCCAATTTCCCCAAAACCTCGCATGAGGACATGTTGGATCAGTGAGTGGAGCAGTGGTGTTCTCCAAGATAGACCTTCGAACGGGTACCCTCAATTCGAGTCAGACCTGGGGGTGAGGGGAAACCGCCTTCAAGACGAAAGGGGCTATACGAATGGAGGTCATGCCCTTCGGGTCGCAAAACACCGAGTCCTTCAGCGCGTGTGAATCAGGTATTTCCCTTCTAGGCCCATTTGTTGTTTTATATTTTTATGAATTTATTAAGCAAACCCCGGGGGAACTCTAGGCTTTTTAAGGATGTCCTGATGGGATGAAGGGAACAAAATTTATGTAAACTCAGAAGTGTGGTTTGTCACGGGTTTTTGTTCCCGGGGTTTATGGAGTGGGGAGGGATCACGGTGGGCAGGTAAAAGGGGGCCATTAGGGGTTTGGCCAAAACCCCAAAACCTTTACCGAGTGAGGGTTTCCTGGGGTTAGGGGATTTTGGATTTTTCGACATTTAGCCGGGTTGGGCTCCCTTAACCCAAAAGCTTAAAGAAAGGGGAGTTTCTAGGACAGGAAGTGATCGGGATTCGCAGTGCTCAAAAGCACTATGTAGGGACCGAGCTGGCCTTTGGGCTTCGACAAATTATTCGAAGTTGACTGTGTGCTAGTGGTTTTTGGGGGTTGGGGCGGTACCCCTCAAGAGAAGGGCTGTCGCGTTTCATGAGAAAAATCTACGAGGGGAGAAGGAAAAGGCCACATACGAAAGGATTTTACTCCCTGGTTAGAGCCCTTTAGAAAGTGGGAGCATTTTTGGTGGGCAAAGGAATTTTTTACTAATTTGTTTGTTGCCTTGAAACACCGAGCAATCAGACCGTATGCAAAGCGTGCACGCCCCAGGACACAAAACTTCGAAGTTTCCCTTTCGTTGGGTGCATAAAACTGGGGCAAACAAGGTGGCCCCGCACAAGCGAAGGGGGGATTTAAATAGGACTTTGAGACTGAGGTAGTGAGGTTTGAACATGAAGGAGCTTTTGAAAAAGGATGAAGATTCGGAATACTGGAAAAAGTGCACAATGGAACCAAAAAAGTTTTTGCATCCCGGAGGGGTTTTTTTATGGGGAAAACCAATATGTATCCTGCATCCATTGAGAGGAAGGTGATCCAGATCTCTAGGAGGGGATTAGCCGGGGGATTTGGGGGGGGGCAAAACCTGAGCAGGGTGAAAAATAATTGGCCCCAGTTGCGCGGGTGTCGTCGGTAGTGAACGCTATTACTCGTCAAACATCCAAAAAGGGCCACTCCAGAATATGGGAATAACCCATTAGTACCTGAGAAAAAATTTGGGGGAAAACCCATCATGGATTTGTATTAGGTTTGCCCCGACCCAAAAGGGGCTGACCCTTTTTGTGTGTGGACAGGTTTTCCAAGTGGCTCACTTTATCCCCTTAAGAAGACGACGGAGCCAAAAAAGGGCCAGTTATTCTTTAAGGAGGTGGTCTGATTACATGGGGTTCCCAAGTCCATACTTTGTAGGGACACCCCATTCCTTTGCCCCTTCGGATGACGCTTTTTTACCTGTTAACTCGCCCCTTAAATTCAGCGCACACCTCCCACAAATCGATGGCAAACCGAAGGAGAAGGACCCTTGGGAATTGATAAAAAGTTCTGTGGAAGAGCCAAAAACAATGGGGCCTGGGATGTTAGGCAGATTTGCCTCAACAACTTGGGCCCCAAAAACTACCCGGCAAAAACCCTTTTCGTGGGCATACCAAGGGAGCTTTCAGCTTGGACCATTTCCCCCCCCCAAAGGTGTGGGACCAAAAAGAGCAAAGTACCTGCATCGGAAATCAAAGAACAAAATTTAGAAAGTGAAAGAGCGATATAAGAAAAAGCCCACGCAAAAAGAAGAGTTGTCGAGGGTGGAGACCCCCTGATGGGGTTCTTAGGAAAGAACGCTTTCCCTGGGACATATAGCAAATGGGGAACCAAAAAAGATGGGTCCCACAAAATAGTGGCCAAAATCAATGACAAAACCTTAGTGGTTGGCCTCCCAGAAGCATGAAATCTCCAAACCTTCAAGTGGGATTTATTCCATTTTATGAGGATAAACCCCTTTATTAGAAGCGAACTCAGGGCGAGTTTTCTTTCCTTGGGGGGGGAGAATGATGCAACACGTGGAGAACACAGAAGTTACACGACCTAAGGGGACAGCCCTGTTAACTTACATGAGCCGTGTATAATCCTAAGGGTACAGGCAAGCCAGAGAATGACCGTGTGTCCCAGGAATTCTACAGAAGCTTACACGGCCTAAAGGAGGCCGGGGTTGAACCCTGTATTGAGCTCTCCAGCCCCGAAACAAAACGGCCCAAAGGGACGGGGGTATGCAAGTGTTTTGTTCGTCACAGTCCCAAAAATACACGGCCCAGAGGCCGACGTGTTGCGATAGGGTTTTAGACGTGTTTTTTTTATTTTTGCCAGTGTAGCTTAGTTTTCCCTTTTAGGTATTTTCGGGGAAGTTAAATATCTTTTGTAGATATGTAGGGTTTTGTTTTATTATATTTTGAAAACCCTCAAAGAGAATTATCTTTTATAGTTGTCGCAACGGGTTTGCATCAAAGAATCTTTCTTTTTTGTTGTGAAACCCAAACCAAATTTGGATTGTTTTGTTACGCTTTCCTCGTGGTCAAATCTTATAGGTTTTTATTGTACTTAAAGCATCTAGACTGATATTTTGTCAGTGTGTGTTTGTGTGCTAGATTTCAAGCTGCACCAAAAGAAATTCATTTTAGCTATAAAGCGAATTTTTAAAATTAGTTAAAACTTCAAAAATAGGCATTTTTTACCTAAAAATCGAATTTTGATCTAATAGGATTTTGACAGATTATGCTGGTTGTAAAATTGAATAGAAAAAGCCCTCTGGTACTTGTCTTTTTCCCTATGTAAATAAATTAATTTCTTGGTTTCTAAAAAACAAAATTATTTTTGCTCTATCCACAGCTGAAGCTGAAATGTTTATTGGTAATTGTGTGCCCCAAGTTTTATGGATAAAACAACAATTGAATGATTATGGAATAAATTTTAAAACTGTGCCAATTAAATGTGAAACACAAGTGCAATAATTTTGAAAAAAAACCCCAGTACATCTTTTCTAGGTCAAAGCACATAAAAATTAGACATCATTTTATTAGAGATCAGTGCATAATGGAGATATAAATGTTGAATTTGTGCCAACCGATAATCAGTTTGCAGACATTTTTACTAAACCTCTTGAAAAGGTAAAATTTGAATTTATTAGAATGAATTGGGAATTTGAAACCCTTTTTTAAATTTTTTTTCCCTGAAACCTTTAATATTTGAAAATCTTTATTCATATAAAATATTTTTTTATTTGTTTCCTTTCCCTTTTCAAATTTCCTTTCTTCACAATATGTTCTTTTTTTCTCTCTCTATTTCCTTCTCGCTATTGCAACTCCAATGGCCCCCTAAATCTTCAAAAGCCCTCAAACAAAAATCATTAAAAACAAAATTTTCCCAACAAGCCTTTAGTGATTCTTTGATGAATCTTGAAATTCTTCGAAAAAATATCAAGAACCTTCAATAGAGGAAAACCCGAGTTCCCCTGACTCCGAATCTATCATAGGTTCCAAAAAAATTTTCCCAAAAGAAAATGGGTTACATCGTCTTCAAAAGGGAAGAAAAGGTAACTCAAGAACCTCCCGCTCAAGAAAAAACCAAAGAAGCAAACGAAACAAAAGAATGTACCAAGTTTGAAACCCTCAAATTCAAATCTCTTCGAAGGAAGAAAAACGAGGTGTGTTCTTGTAGTTTTGTGGGGTTTTATTTTTTTACTAGAAATGGATTTTACTGGAATTTAACTGTTAAAACCCCTAAGATGCATGGAACTTTGCTCTACTCAAATTCTAGTTTATGGTGAGTGTATCAAAAAATTTTATGGAAGTTTAAGTCTTGCGGAAGGGAATGTTTTAGTTTCCCCGGGGAGTGATCAAGACATTACAATTTCTAGGGTAGATGTAATTAAATGTCTACATCACATGATGTAAAAGATGATGTAGAGATTACGAACATGCCTAGGAATGATCTGTTGCACTATAAATGGAGGTTACAAATGGATTATGGAAAAGAAGCAATGGTCATTGATTTCGAGTTGTTTCCCCGAATCATACACAAGATCATTGTTGAATTTTCTATGTCCAAGGGAAAGGGCAGTTCTACTTCAATTTCCATAGAACATGCTCAAATTATCTATGCGTGATTAACAAAAAGAAGTGGACATGCTTCTAGAGTCATTGATCAAATATGGAGAAATAAAGAAAGTTTGGTGTTTGGGAAAATAATGATGCGATTGTTTGGTTTAAAGGGATAGTTTTGCTACCAGCCTCTTCTGAACCCTATTAAACTAAAAAGGATAGGTAAAGAAGTTTTTTCATCATATGTCGATCTTGTTAAAGATTGTTTGTGGTAGCGAATGATGGTACACATTTTGTTTCCCTCAAAGGGATATGAAAAGAATTGTTCCTTTTGGAACTTCTTTAAAATCTATTCAAGAAGGAGGTTCAAAAACCCAGAACAGAGTTTGAAACAGATCATGGGAAGAAACCATATGCTGATGAGGCTAGGAAGAGCGGAAAAAGAATTTATATCCAATGTTTATCTGGAACAAATGAAGAATGTTATTAGAGAAAGTTTGAAACATGAGCTATCGGAAATTTTAAATTTAAAACAGCTTTGAAGATGAAGTTCTTCAACGATCTGATCTGAGGAGACTAGAATCCATGGAGTTAAATTAAAAAAACTTTTTATTCTTTTGATATCAAAAAAATTTGAAAAAGCTTACCCATCT
>JBBMOL010004223.1:0-11458 GCA_037954665.1 Laguncularia racemosa | reverse complement strand
TATATGGGGGGTTATTAAGCGGACCACAAAGTTGGACAAAGTGAAATAATTTAGAACAGGACGCTTACTTAATGTAAGGTCAGATACACAATCAGGGATTTTTTGGATGGCCTTTTAATGATTTTTGAAGTCAAGATAAAGTGGGGAGAAGGATGCAAGCCTACTCTTAATTGGGGAAGGGTATGGGGTTGTGCAAAAAATCAAGGGTACTTTTAAGTTACGATAAGAAAGGAGCATGCAAGTTGGCTATTGTTCTGGGCGTTTAGTCCCATACAAGTAGGTGAGTCCAAACTAGCTATCAAGGGCTGTCATGAACGGGAAAATTGGGAAAAGTGTTACTTTTCCCTTACAAGGAAAGGGTACGAGACATGGAAACTACTAGGGATTTTTAGGGAAAAAAAAAGGGGTTTATTTCCAAAAGTGGTTTTGGATAAGACTAAATGAATTGTAAGGGGAATCGGTTGTTGCTAGCTTGGCATTTACGTTTTCTATTTACATGTTTATTGTTTCACATAATCAGAGCTTTTTAGTTGGATGTAATTTTACTCCTGGGCCTTTTTTAAACCCCTTCAAGATCCCTTTATGTTTTTGGGTTTTGGCTGGTTAAGAATAATTGGGGGGGAAATATAAACTCGTTGTTTTTTGCTCATGAGCAAAGATCATTGGAAGTTAAAGTCATCTTGGTCAAAGGCACGACAATAAAACTAACATTTGACCACCCGGTGGCTAAACCCCTCATAAAACCATTAAAAAGGGCACAAATCATTGAGTTGTCAATACTATAAAAAACAAAACCCAAGTCACTAAGGTAAGTCTTGACCCCGAAAAATTTGGTAAATAATCACAAAAAGTAATTGGGCAAAAAAAACAAAAACTATGAGGTTGGGGATGATTTTTTTGCAAACTTACAATAAGTCCAATCAACTACTTTATAGCCAAATACTGGCGTTTTAGAGTCCTTTTATCCAATTTTGGTAAAAAGTTTTGATTAGTATTTACTCCGCTATGATACTATCCATGTGGAACTTAAGTCTTTATTATTCAACATTAAGGTGTCAAATTCCCAATCCCAATGCCCCCAAAACCAAAAAAGGGAAAAAATAATTGGGCCCAACCCTTTTTCCGTTTTGGTATCATCCAATTATTCTCACCCCCCCTTTCCCCTATAGGCCCTTCCATTAGAAGCATTCAAAAGCCCCACTCTTTCCAAGGTTTTGTTTTGCCAACAATCCATACCCTCTTCAGACTGTTTTTGGACTCGTTTTTAAAGACCCCCCCAATTTCACCATAATTCCCCCCAATCATACACTTACAAATAACACTAAAATTAAACACCAATTCACATTCCCCCCCAATGATAATCAATAACAAAAGCTGACAAGCATTGATAGATTTCTTATTGACTTGACTAAAAAGTATCCGTTAGATTGATTTGAATTCATACATTGGTTATAAATACCTTATCTTTCTCCCATAATCGCATAGGATTTACAACATTTGAATCTCTATTATTGCTTCAAATGTTACGTGGCATCAAAAAGTTTGTTCATTGTCCATACAAGAAGGAGAAGCCAATGTTGACTCAAAACTTTTTTTTTCCCAATTTCAGTACAAGCAGATTTTTTATAGCTTTATTTAAAGGGGTGGTTTTAGCCTGTTAGGATTTTTTTTAACTATATTGGTCGGTATATTTAACGATTAAAAAATCAAAGGGAAAACAAAAAACAAAAGTTAAAAAAAAAAATCTGTGCACCATGATGCATTTTCATTTCTATGTGAAAGGAAGTCGAGGCAGCAATATTAGTTTCATAACAGTGTTTTCTCTGCATTTTTTAGGGGTTTTAAAAAATGGGAATTGTACCCCTTATGCCTACTGATGTGCCGTCCCCCCTGTAGAAACATGCTTTGATCCCCCAACTTCTCCAATGGGGCTGGCCATTTTTAGATGTTTAGGGGTGCTAGCAATCTTAAAAAAAAAGAAGAAAAGCCCACATCAAATAAATTTTGAGGACGACTATTTAAGAGCCAAATAATGCCCGCTTGAGGAAGGTATTGAAGTTGATAGCAAAGCCAAAAGGATGAATTCTGACTGGGAAAAAGATTGTACAAATAAAGTAACTGAGAACAAGCATTTGTAAAAATTTAATATCCTTTAAAATTATTATTTTAGGAGAAGATAAGAACAATGCATTAAGCACCCAATTAAATTTCAACCGGAGTTTTTTGAGTAAAAAATTTTTTTATATTTTTTAAGCTATTCTGCAGTGGCAGTGAAACATTTAACAAAAAAAGTTTTTGAATTTCAAACCAAGAAGAGGATTGTGAAATTTTATGTGCCCAATCATGGGTACTGAAATTAAATCATTTAAAACTTATTAACATAGAAGCCACTTTTCAAGGGGGGGTTTACTTATTATATGCCCTACTTTTTCCCAGAAAGAGGTAAACTATTTAATCAGGGCGGGATCAAGAAACTCTTTCCATACCAACATCAATGAACCTACATCAATCAACTGAAAATCTAAAGAAGCACAATTTCTGAAATTTTTGTAAGTCAAACATTCTTTGGGCCCCATGGAAAAAAAAAGCATTGAGGGAACCTTCTCACTAATTTCAGTTCTGTGAGGGGAAAAGTGTGATCATTAAAAAAAAAATTAATTATCTAAACTTTAAAAATGTTTGTCCAGATATCACTAAGTCGGATCTTAAAAAAGGCTTTAATAAATGACTTGGGGAGTTTTTTTTTCGTTGCAGGCACTAATTGGTTTCTTTTATTTCACAAAAGAATGATTTTAACTCCCACCACAGCTTAGTCAACTACATAGAGATAGAAAGGGGAGGACGGCCCCGATTCTCTACAATTAAAAATCTATGCTTTTCTAGTGTGCATTTCACTTGCCTGCCCCTGCAGGTAAAATAAAATCACAGTAATTATAAATTTGATATTTGTTACTCGATTAAAAGAAGGAATTCTTTAATGAGCGAGAGTCATTAAGGAACAACTTGTAAAAAAAAAAAACCCCCTTTATTGTGGTTAGAATATTAAATATTACTTCACTATGTAGAAGCCAAGTAAGAAGACCTTGAAAAAAAAGTAAAGAATTTATCTAGGGAAAAGAATCCCTTCTCTTTCACAGCCCCTCCTCTTAAAACCCATGTTGTTCCTTAAAGGGCGTCTGCACTTGGTTCAATTTCAGTCCCAAATTCGTTTCCTCTAAAATTGTGTTAAAGACAATCACAAGAGCAGAACACCAACCCCCAAAGGTCTTGACATCAAAAAAGTTTTCGTTAACCTATGAACTTAAAAAGGAATATTTTTAACCTACTGATATGGGTACCTGTGTATAAGTTTTTCCCCATTTTAAAAAGGGGTTACAAAAAATCTTTAAAAAACTTTCAAGATAAATGAATGCTTTTAATTTTTTTTAATGAATTCCTTCTAATGCTTTTAAAATTGAAAAAATTTACTAATACACCCAAAAGTTTGCCACTATGACCCCAATGAAACCCTCAGCATTTCCCCAAATCCCTACTTTTTGTTGTGATTGCAAACTCTGGAAAGATTAAATACCACAGGGCCCTTTCCTTTATGCACAAAAGAAGTCAATTGCCACAGCAAAGCTATAAATAATGATAAAAGAACAAAGCCCCAAATTAAAAGAAATTTTTTTTTTTGGAAAATATACTGAATTATATTTTGCACAAAAGAATTTTTCAAAATTTTGAGTGAAAAATGCACCCAAAAAACGAACAAATTCATTGAAGAAAAATGTTCTACTGAAATGAAAAACAATGGAAAACTTTTTACTTTTCTTTTTTTGCAGTTTCATCATTAACCCTTATTCTAGCTACAACAAGTCATCCCCCCACCTCTCCAAACCCAACGCCCTTACTGGATCAGCCCAACACTCAAATTCCATAATCATCCAAAATATATTTCTGCCCAAATAAAAACACCCAAAGGGGTTGCATCAAACAATTTTAAATATTGATATATAACAAGAAGCCCTTTGCGTGATAAAAGCAGTAGTAGTAACAAAAAGGGAAATAGTAGTAAAAGCACATTTCTCCCCCGATAAAACATGTTTCCCCTTTAATAAATTTGGGGCACTATCACCTCCCCCCACTCAAAAGTTTCAATGAAACAATTTTACGTCACCCTTTTAACAATTAAATTTAAGTTCAAAAAACGAAATCTAACAAAGCAGAAACTTTTTGCGAAACAAAAACCAAGTTTTGCTTGTAATCGGTACCATCAAATGATATTTACTTGGACCTCAATTTGTACAACTCAACAAAACCCACCTCCGCTTTTTTATTTTGGGGGAGCCCAGAAGAGTTCATATGAAATAATCATTTCGCACAATTTAGCTAGAGAATCTATTCAAATCCAGGCCAAGGACAAAACAAGACATCAAAAAAAAAAAGCTAAGTGCTCTACATTCCAAAATTACAGCTATGAAACGATATTTAAAACAGCATATATCCTTTATAAACCCTAAAAGTACATCCAAAAAACAGTAGAATCATTGGAGATTTATGATTATTACTTACTAACTGCTTCTGGAGTCGGCGTTTGGTATGTTAAGAACCGCTTCTCTCCATCTGCTGACCGACACATTATAGTTAACGAAAATAGCATCTTTTAGGGCGACAATAGGATATGTAGTCCTTCAAGGAAACAGTGTCGTTTAGTTTAATTTTTAAATATTTTTACTTTTACTCGGTCTGACAATGGTAACCCGATCGTTGACTCCGGTCGGGCGCAGCGGGCATCTGGTTTTAGGTGGGATACACAAAATTTGAACCACGTTGTGCATCGCATCAGGTATTTATCTAATTTAAACCGTGCAGCAAAAACCCGGATCCCATCGACCTGCTCGATTCGGTTTTTTTTAACAAATATGGTGCAATTTTTTACAATTATCTTTAAAAAAAGGGCTTTTTTAAAATAATTTTATAAATAAAAAACTAAAGTGTATAAATATATGAAGGCTCATACATTATATAAGTCTTTAATTCAAAATGTATGAGTTTTAAAAAAAAAAAAATTATACTAAAAAAATTTATATACTATATGTATCTTCGATTTAAAAATTCTAAATAATGTGCATATAATATATACACCTTCAATTAAAGAAATTTATATTTAAGATGCATACAAAGTTTGTGGGTTCATATTAATTTAATTTTGAATTAAAAAACTCATATGGTGTATGTGCTTTCATTTTAAATTTTTTCAAAGATTGAAGACATATACACATATACATTTCAATTCCTATTCACTAAATTACTTTTACAAATACCTTTTTTTATTAATTTTTGAAAATGGCCCCATATTTGTTTTAAAAAATGACTTTGTTCTCTTTTACAATGCTTCATTTCAATCATGAGCCGATTCTTTTTAATATAATGTTATAATATGAATCGTTTTGAATTGAATTAAACAACTTGTTTACTTCATTAAAATGAAATAAGTGAAAATGAATTCCACTTTGATAAGAATTGAATAAATATACAAGAGTTATTGTTGGGGAATACTACTTCAATTTTGCCTAAATTTGCAATTAAATACTGAAAGTTCAAAAATACAATTTAGCACCTAAATAAACCTTACATAGTCGCAAATGCTACCTATACTAACTTTGTTAATATCGGTTTTGCAAACGTGAAAATGTGAGCCAATCGAATTGTGACAATTTGGGTTCTAACATAAATGGAAATGAAAACAAATAGATTGGACCTAGAAAAAAAATTACACATTAGATCACCCAAAAGAAAAAACTCAATAACCATTATTTTAACAAGTTTCTAATAGCCTTTAAAAAATGGAAAAACCCTAATTTTTAGATAAAGAAAAAATGAGAAAAGTAGGGGAAAAGAGAGATAGAGAGGGGAGGAAGAAGGGGAAAGAAGGGAACCTTAATTAAAACAATCCCAATTTTGAATTCCAAATTTTAAAAAATCTTTAACCCCTTTATTGAGAAAGGAGGAGGAAGGAAGCAAAATAGGGGATTGTTCACATACTTGAAGAAGCCATTCATTATGTAAAGATGTTTAAGTTATTGCCCAAATTTACCAATTGTCATCTTTCCTCTACTACTATTTCCTCGCAACGAGGTCTTTCTACTGAAAACCTAATTCTCCTTTGTTTGGTGTTGTGAAATTATTGCATTGTTGATGAACATCGTCTCTCCAATGGATTCCAATAGTCCATACAAACCCAAAAAATGTCTTTTATTAATAATCATGCATATGTAAATTTTATAGATTGTAAGTGTATGTGTCATAACTTGCTCTTATTAATGTCATGTTTATTGTCTCCTTTTGTCTCTAAAGTGCATCGAGTGATATATTTTGATGAGTGTAGTCAGAAAACAATTGCTACTTAATTCCTTAATAGATGAAAAATAAATGAGAATGCCAAACGACATCGCACAAAAAGTTTCTTTTAGGCAATCTAACATTTTTTTTTCCTTTTCCGTTCATATTTTCTTCCAAATCTACTCCACCTATATGCTTACATAGATTTGTTTTCATTTCCATTGATGTTGGAATCCTTGTGTCACAACTCAATTTTGCTTACATTTCCATGTTTGCAAATAGATTTTAACAGAGCTAGTGCAAATAACGTTTAGGACCACACAAAGTTTTTATTTAGATATGAATTTAATTTTTGAAAGTTTAGGTACTTAAATACAAAATTGGGCAAAGTTTAGAAAAGGTTTGCATTTTATGACATTAACCCAATATTAATAGCTATTATATATCAATTATTTTATTTAGTTTGCACAAAAATCAATAATGAATAAGGCAAAAATAATAAACAAGTCGTTTTTCTATACCCCTAAAATCCTTTCCCTTATTTACTTTTTATTTAAACTCAACACAAGTTACGATAATAAGATATTTATGACAAAAATGATAAATAAGTCAAATTTAAAAACAATTCATGTATCGAGAGCCATAAATTACTATCTAATATTTTGGATTAATATCAATTCATTTTAGATGGTTATTTGGTAAATTGAATATTGTAATAAACAAGTTATATAAAATGAGAGGGAATGGACTAGTTATTCTACTTTTTTCACTAAGTTATTTACTTTGCTTTTTTTATAATAAAGCATGCTTTTGAAAACCAAAATAGTCATATAAATATTTAACCCGAAAAGAAATGTATTTGAAATAAATATTTCCTTTTTGGTGTGAATATAATATGACACAACATGATTAAGAGATGGTTAAAATGTGAGAAAATAGTTAAAAGAATATAAATGTGATTTAAATTGAAACCAAATTGAACTAATTGAAAGTAAATTTATTCTACCATGAGAACCATTTAATGTTATTTAGATCAACTCTAAACCATTTAAAGCAAAAAGGAAGATTGTGAACAAGCTCACATTTTGTTCATCCCTACATGAGAAAAACCTCAACATTAGCTTGTCAATTCTCCCTTGGTTATATGATCTAGTTTGAATAATTGAACCTAGAAAAATTTACTATGGTTCAATGTTCAATTTCAAATATGAACTAATCTAAATAAAAAGTTTTTTATTAAGTATAGCATAAAACTAGGATAAAAGTTCTTTTTTTCTTACCAGCATTAGCATATATATAAATTTAAGGTTAATATCATGATTACTAACTAAACTTTTACCATTTTTACAATTAACTACATACACTCTAAAATAAATCAATTTAATACTCAAGCAAAGTTTTCACAGTTAGCTATACTACATAACTTAACTTTGTTATTATTTGTTAGCTTATGTGGCATGTCTATCCATACACAACTTAACTCGTGTTTTTAAAAGGTTGATGTAACATAAAAATATTGCAATTTACAACTAGGCAACCAATTGGAGAATGACCTAGGTCAAGAGGGAAAAAAAAAGACACATTTGGCACAAAAAAGAAAAATACATGTCAATGGTCTCTCTTTAAGTCTATGTTCTTCATGACATTTGATGCTTTTATTTTCTTCTCCTCCTTGGGATGCACCCATTGGAAGAAGTTGCAATCAATCCTCCTATACAACAAACCATATACACTTTGTTAAATTTATTTCCTTACCAATTGCATAGAACCTAGCAAAGCCTTTATGTAACAAAATGAAACCTTACCAACACACCGCAACTAAAGAACAAGGCATAGAATGCTAGAAAACAAAAAATAAATAATAAAATTTTTCAATAAATTTCACTCGCCCACTTAATAATGAAACCCATTACTAAGACCACTCACATATTGTCTATTACTTACATTCTTTTTTCACTTGTCTATTTCACTAACATATGTGTGGTACACATTGCTAAATTCAATGCTTAATTGTCAATTTCAGCATTACCGAATACAATCCTCACATACATATGCTCATACAACCCTTTATCCTAATTATTTACAATGATAAATTTCCTACAATACCTTGCTAAATCTTGCATCCATAAAACATTTGGCCATGGCTTATCTTTGTCTTTGCAATGAAACCCTCGCCTTAAATCTCTAGTTGTAGAAGACAAGCTAACTATGGTTTGATGATTTTCGCTGAGCTGAAGCCATAAACGTATTAGATGACTTCCCCATCTTCACTATCTTGATTACATTTCCTTTTGGCCCTTTTCCAAGAAAACAGATTAGGATTTTTAAATTACATGACTTTGAGGTTATATTCTATATTTGTTGATTTCGGTTTTCAGCTAGGTTTGTGAATAGGAAAATTCAATTAAGGTTTATGTTTAAACAGTGATGTCATGAAGGATAAAGGGTTTTTAAGGGGCAGGAAAATTTCTTTCGTTTTTAAAGAAGGGCAACATTTACTTTTTCTTATTTTTACTTTTTTTTTTCTTTTGTTAACATGTTTCTTTTTTCTTCTCTCTTAATCTATGTCATCTGCCTATTTGTAATGTTTCTATGTTATATTAACCTTTTAATACACATGTCAGATCGTACATGGATGGGCATGCTACATAAGTTAACAAACAATAACAAAGTTAAACCAAGTACTAGAGTTGATTGTGAAAACTTTTCTTAGGTATTAAATTGATCTATTTTAAAATTTAGGTAATTAATTGTAATAATGGTGAAAGTTTGGGTAGTAATTGTGACATTAACCCTTAAATTTATTAAGAAAAAAATCTTCTAATAGTTTTTTTTTAATAATATTTTTATGTCACCACCAATCAAGAATCAAATGAAAAGAAAAGGTAGATCTATGTTAAATAATTGTTACATATATCATGCCATGGTTTGTACTAAGATTGGACAAAAAGCCGATAAAACAATGAATCAAAACTAAAGTCAAACTGAATCATAATTTAGATTTGAATTGCATTTTTAGGTTTTAAAAACTTAAGAACAAAGCTGATCAATTCAAACTAAATTGAATTATAAAAAGCAAAAAAAAAAAGGGGGGAGATAAAAGTCTAAAGAATATATGAAAAAAAAAGGATTTTATGTTACTTATTTAGTTTCTTCTCTTATCTACTTTTCATTGAATAACTTGCTTTTTTTTTTTATTTCATACCTTTGCCTATTAATTAGTATAAAAATTAGAATTATTTAAAGAGAGATAATAAAATAATCTTCGATATATTAAATCGGCATTGAATTGGAGAATGATAATAAATTATATATTTTTTTATGTCTAGCACAATTTTCTATGACAAAGATAATTAATTATATCTTTTTTATATTTAATACAATTTTCTATGATATATATATATAACTAAAACACACACAATAATGGTTCAAACCATTATACTCAATTGGATCCAATCATTTATTTTAGGTTCGAAAAAAATACAAATCGAGCCACATGGTTATGTTCAATTAACAAAAAAAAAGATTTAGTTTGAAAGTGAAAAACTAAATCGTGCCCACCCAATTAGGAGATTATTGAAGGTCAATTTTTATAGGGGTAAGTTTACTACTCGACATGGTTTATTTATTTGAGGTAATTGATTGATGAATTCTTAGTGGGGGTAGTGCATACATATGCCGAACGCTTCTTTTTCTAATGGTGCTCCGAAGTACTGCCAAGTAATGATCGAACCAAGAAAGGCGAATGACACATGCCACTCTTCCACATATATCCGTTTGGGACTTGGGATTTTATTTCCGACTCGGCAGACATTATTGAAGTCGTTATTATAATTCTTCAATCTTAAATTAATTGGAAACGAGGTTTGTTTAACTTATGAATCTTTTGGTTTTAATTTTCGAGATAATTCTTAAGAAAAGTTCATTTCGTCATCCAACAATCTTTCCATTCTAAAGACTAGTTCCGCTTCTCTCATCGGGGACTACTGCTTGTTTTCTTTTTCAAGAGAAACGTTTATTAGGATAGGGTATCATCCTTAAATTATAAATTAATGATTTTTTCAAAGAGTATATTTATTAGGGTGCTTGATATTTATATCTATGTCTTACTTTCCAATATTTTGATAAATATTAGATATTTCAAGTTACTTATAAGCATTTGAGTACTGTCATGAGTTAAGTGCTTGGTGTAATGATTTGCGACAAGAGAGCGATCATGGAAGGATCAATTAGATTTTAGAATGTAGTAAGCAATATTAGTCGGATAATTTGTTTTAGGAGTTAGATTCTCTTAAAGTGGATTTGATCACTCGTGAACACATTGATCAATAATTAATACCACTCTCATAACAATGCTTATGGTAAACCGAAACTAGTTGAAAATGTTGCTCCTTTAAACTTAAGAGGGACCTTACCAAAGCTAGTAAGTTGGTTAAAAGGTATGGAACGAATGATGGTTGAGTGCTACATGGGATCTTCAGGGGGAGGAAAGAATCTCCCATCTTGTAACAAGTGATATCAAAGCTTGAGGTTCAAAGTTGCATCAAGCTACCTAAAGACTAGCAATGTAAAATCAATATGGGGTAACCTTGTAGACAAAAGGGCTCTTGTGGGAGCAGCCATCAAGTAGAAGACATCATTGTGAGAGGAGAGACAAAACCCTGTTGCAAGTCAAAGACTTTTGTAATAAGTGTTGCTTAGATCAATGGAAAGAAAAAAAAAAAGAAGTCCTCACTTGATGTGGAGAGTGGCAATGCCAAGGGAGAAGAGTTATGGAAGCCTTAAAGTCTTGGTTAAGATAATATTAGGGTGGAGTTTGACAACAACGGAAGAAAAGTGGTAATCTATTGGGAATGGTATTCTTTAGTGAACTGCCTTACTGTTGGGTAACTTAGCAAGAGTAGTTCTCGAAAGATAGAGAGGGGGTGAAGGCAAGAGATAGATGCTTGTTGAAGCTCAAAGTCCTAGCCCTAGATAATACGGGATAGGGTTTGATAATGGGTGGAGAAGGGTGATACCTTGTTGGAAAAGGGTATCAATCAAGAATGTCTGGAAGCTCAGAACATACACAGCCGGATACACGGTCAGAAGGCACGACCGTGTATTGTGTCAGATAGCTCTAGAAAAATACATG
>JBBMOL010004222.1:0-11460 GCA_037954665.1 Laguncularia racemosa | reverse complement strand
ATATTTATTTTTTAAATTTTGGTGTGGAATATAACAAATTTCGATTTTCAAAGATTTAAAAGTGTTTCTTAGCCCCCCAAATGTTTTATTTTACCAAAAATTTAACCCCAAAAACCCATTTTGGTGTTAGGTACCCCCTTTTTTGGGATCTTATTTTACTTATCCCCCCCAATTTGATTTTTCCCCATAGACTAACTGGGGGGAAAATTTGTTTCCTCCCCCTAGTATAGAACATTTTTGTCCGGAAAAGTGATCATGAAAAATTTATTAAAATTTGTTTATTTCTTTTTAAAATAGGGTTTTTTTTTATTATTGGGTTTTTTTTCCTATTAATTTTTGGACTATTTTTCTTATTATGATAAATTTTAGGCCCTTTAGGGGTTTAAACCCAATTATTTTCTTTTTATGAACTATTTTTTGGGGGTTTTGGGGGGGGTTTAAAATATTTATATTTTTTTAAGTAACTTTTATGGGTGTGAATCCAACAAAAATAAAACCCAAAACCCCTAGAAAATTATTGATTTGTATATAGTGTGATTTGGGTTTTGTTATCCCAGGGTTTGGGTTAAATTATTTTATTAAAAGAATTAGAAAGGAAAAAAAAAATGGGGTTTTGTTTGTAAATCAAATAATATTGAAACTAGATTAAAAACGAATAATGATAAGAGCCCCCCCAAAGGAATAAGTATTTTTAATTTTCGGGAAATTTGGGATCTCTTTGAAATTTTTTTCCTTTTCCCTTTTCCCCCAAGAAAAAGGGTTTATGGTTATTAACAAGCTCTAATAACCTATCCCTCTTATTTTTTTGATAACCCAAAACGCTTTTGATTATTTCTTTATTGATTAGCCCAACCCCTAAACAATTTTTTAGATTTAATCTATCAATAGTTTAAAAAAAAAGGGGGAGTACCAATTCAGCCAATTTTTTAAAAGATAATATTTAAACAAGATCATATATCCCCAAAACATAAATTTTAAACTATATTTTAATCAAACATGTTATTGTGTCACCGAAACTAAAACCTATAAAAATTACGGATCGACGTCTATTTTAAATTATTAATTTGAAATTTGGGTTAGAAGAGCTCTAATTATAAATCAAAAAGTTAATTTTGGGACAAACTTCCAAAAAGATATATAAATACCCAAAACAAAGAATAGATTAAAGAAAATTAATTAGATCTCCAATTCGTGAAAAATTTAAAACTTCAAGGGCCCTTTGGCTAGAAAATTGTTAGCTACACATGTTCGCCCTAAAAGAAAATTAAAATTAAAACATGTTAAATTTTTTTCCCGGTTTTCTCTTGCTTGTTTTTTTGTCCCCCCAAAACTCTTTTTCCTTAGGGTTAGTTTATTTATATTTTTTAAGGGGAAAATGGAAAGGATCTTTAGTAGAAGATCGAAAATATTTTTCCCTTTTTCAAGTAATTTCGGGGAAGTGAATAATCGTCCCCCCTGGCCCCCAAAAAATGGGCCCATTTTTCAACCCGTCCCTTCCTCGTGGATAATCTACAATTTTTCCCCCCCGGTTAGTGTTTTGCCATGGTTTTCCCCCCGGCCAGTTTCTAAGCCCCCCCCCCCCTCTGGTCGATGTTCCACAATTTTCCCCCTTATTTAATTAGGCAGTCTTCCCCCCCGGCTTCCCCCCGGAGATATAAGTCGTTTCTTTTCTTTTTGTAGTTCCCATTTCCATTTTGTGAGTGTGTAGAGCTTGAACCCCGGGCCCCGGGTCACAAACCCTGTCCCTTTTTTTGATCCCTTTTAGAGAAAACACGGCCGTGTTTTTAACCGTGTATTTTTTTATTGATTCAAAACAAGTACACGGCCGTGTATTCAATACCGCCCCTTTTACTTTCCCTTTGGTGGTGTAAATCCCTTTTCTTTGATCCAAATTTTTAGATGATTTTCTTTAAATTTTCTTGAATTAGCAACCCTTTACTCCATTTTTAACCCGATTTATCACCTAATAAAAATTAAATCCCCTTTCCTTTGATTTTTTTTAAAATAATAATAAAATTAACAAAAATTTTAACTATAAAAATTTAGTATAAAAAGGTCTTCAAATTCCCCCCACTTAAATTTGCTTGCCCCCAAGCAATTGAATCCCAAAAAAATTTAGAAATCCGTTAGATTATATGAAATTTCTTTTTTCATTTCAAGCATTATTATTTATAATTCATGACTTGTAATTTTAATGTTATGCTCCAACAAACTGGTTTTTGTGATTAAAACCGGGGGACAAAATTTAAAAAGCAAATTTATAAACAAACAAACTTTAATCCTAATTTTTTGCAAAAGAATTTTTTTTTAAAAAGAAAATACTTAATTAAAAAAGGGGAAAAAACCCCCAATTAAATTTTCATTGAATTTTGAAAAGTATATAATTTTTTGCAAAAAAAAGAAAAAGATATGGTTTAAATTTTTTCCCCTAGTTTTCCCCTTTTTTTTATAAGTTTTTTTTCATTCAATGAATTTTTAATTCATTTTTCTTTTGTTTTAATAAAGCATCTATTTTGGGGTTTTTCCCCGCTTCTTTTTCATGAACTTTTGCCTTTTTCCCCTTATTTTATAGTTGAGTTAATTGAGTCGGAAAAATCCGAGCTCGTCACCAAGTGCCCGGGGTTTTAAGATACCCCTAGGGACTTTTCATTAAAAAAAAAGTTCAAATATTTAAAACTCAATTTTTTGAATCATTGGAGTAAGGATTTTTAAAATTCTTTTTTTTTTTTTTTGAAAATTATTGTAGAGAAATAATAGTTATTTTTAAAAAGGGGTTATAAAAAAAAGTTTTTCAACATTTTACTAAGTTTTTCCCCATTGTTTAAAAAAAAACCCCCTTCAAAGAGTTACATTTAAACAATAAAACCCTAGAAGTAAATTCTTTATTTTTCACTTAAAAATTGGGAACTTACTCTTAAACTTCCAATTTAAGGCTAAATACAAGGTAAATTTGTTTCTTAAAGATTTCAAAATTTAAATTTTTTAAATAAGTATTCTAATACAGCGTAGGTGAGTAAAACCCTTTAAAAAGGGTAAATTTTCACATTTTTTTGATGCTTATTAAACATTTAGTAAACCCCCAGATTCATGAATTTTTTTTTAAAAAATTTTGGTTAAAATTGCTTAAGGACAAACTTTCAAAGTATGAGTAATTCCCATCCTCTATATTTTATTACCTTCCCCCCACACTTATTTTGAACGCCCCCGCTTTTTTCCCCTAATTCGGCAAAAAGTAAAGGGAATTAACAAATAAGGAACATTAGAGAAAAGAAAAAAGGAAATTTCTGGTATTCCCTGGTATAGAGGGTAGTGTAATTGGAGTTCCCCCTTTAAGCACTAGAGAGTGTCATCTGATTTTTATATCCCTTGCTGCAGTAATAAAAAGAAAAATAAAAAAAAAAAAAAAAATAAAAAAAATTGATTTTTTTTGCATGGGTTGCCCCCATGGGGGGCCTTTCTTTTAACGTCTTTGGTAGATTTTCCTGAATTAATCACAATCCCGGGGTGGGTTAAAGGGGTTTCTTCAATTTTAAATACTTAAAATTTCCTTCAAAAAAAGGGTTTTCAAGCGATGACCATTGATTTGAAGTTTTTTCCCGTTTAAAAGGTTGCAATCTCAATACCCCCGTGAAAATATGTTAGTGATAACAAAAGGACCCAACCCCTGTGATCGAGTTTTCAGAAAAAACTTCAAACGAGAAAGATAGAGTAATACTTTTTTACCTACAGAAAATTCTTTTGGGAAATCATTTGTTTATGAAAATCCTTTGTTTTTTTTTGTAGATTTTAGTACTTTATAAATTCTCTTCAAATTTTTCCCCAAGTTTTTTTAATTGAAATTTTCTGTGTCCCCCCAAAACCCCAACCCTTTGCATTTTACATTTTTTTTAAGCCAAATACGCCCCCTGGGGTTCCCAAATCCAAGGGAGATTTACAGGGTTTTCCGAATATTAACGGTAAGGAGCATCCCCATAGGGTTTGTAAACTGTCGGTAGGGCCCCTAAGCATTTCAAATCTTGTGCTCCCAAACCCTTCCCGCTTGGATTGGGCGGTTTTTTTTCCAAAATAGATTGATTTTCGTTTGAAAATTTGCCCAAACCATTGGTTTGAGGGTGGTATGGGGGGAAGTTTGTGAGTTTATGTATTTTTTAAAATAGGGGTTTCCATACTCTTTTACAAAAATGTGTGCACGGGTCACGATAAAGGGGCCCTTTTGGGGTCCCGAATAGCAAAATATGAGATTTTAACAAAATCCACAACCCTTTGGCTTTATTTGTTGGGTCGTTTTGGGGTTTTCCCCTTTTAAAATTTAAATTTAAACAAGAATGATGAAAAAATTAAACGAAAGAAGGAGGAAAAGGACCCCTTAAAATAAAATTTCCCCATATATCAAAAATTTAAAGCAAGAAAAGGGATAAGTGGCATTTGGTTCTAGTCCTAAGTTGCCAATTTTTTGGGCACATTACAAGACTTAAAAAACATAAAAGAAACACGAAACAAAGTAGGCCCCCAAAAAAACCCACCCCAAAAAACCTTTTTAGTGTCTTCTTAGGGCCAAAAGCCCCCATGATATTTAGTGAAAAAATTGCAAGAAAAAAAAATATGTCTTTAGAAAAAACAAAACCCTTTTAAAGATTAAAACAGCAAATTTTTTCCCCAAAAAGGATCATCCCATAAAGTACTTAGCTTTTACTTTTTAAATTTTTTTTTTGGCCCCCGACAAATCACTTTTGGGAGTGTCTTAGTTAAACCCAAAAAAATTGCCCAAATTTTAGATACCACAGAATTGTCTTTTGAATAGAAAAGAGTTTTATCTGGAAAAAAATCTTGTATTGGTGTTGCCCCTTTCCCCGATAGGTATTCTATGAGGGGGTCGGCAACTGTTTTCAGAGCCTTTCCCATCGCGTATTTCCCGGGTCAAATTTTAAAAAAAGAGTATCCATCGAAAAAGTCTTGGGGTTTTCCTTTCTTCGCGAGAGGTATTTGAGAGCTGGATGATCGGAGTAAACAATTACCTTTGTACCCAAATAAATATGATTTTTAATTTTTCTAATGCCCCCAAAAAAAAGCCAAGATTTTTTTTTTCCCTTGTGGAATAGTTGCATGAGCACTACCCAAAGTTTGGAAGATAATAAAAAGCATGGAAGCTTCCCCCCCCCTTTTTGGGCCCAAAAACAGTCCAAATGCATAAATTTCTTGCATTCGCAATAATTTAAAAAGGGGGGGTTCCAGTCGGTGGTTGGATATTGGACCGAGGTTAAATTACCCTCAATGTGTCCCCAAAAACGTGTTGCACGCCCCATCGAACTCAAATGTCACTTCTTTTGCAGAGTCCCACATAGGGGTTGAGAAAACTTGGAAAAACCCCTTTATGAAGCGTCGATTAAAAACCTACACCCCCAAGGGAAAAGAAATTTAATTTCCCGTACATTCCCGGGGGAAGGTAGAGATTTAAAAAAAATTTTTTTTTGCTTTTTCGACTTCAAGCCCCTTTGAAGATAAAAAATGTCCCCCAAAAGAGGGCTCTATTCAACTTAAAGTGACATTTTTCATAATTAAACATAGTTTTATCTATACATTTTTTGGACTTTTGTAAGGTTAGTAAAACATGAATCAAAAGGTTACCATAGACAGTGAAGATCCATGAAAACCCTATGATATTCTCCACAAAAAAAAAAAATTTTACTAACCTACCCTTTTAAAAAGTGGCTGGGGCATTCGAGCCCAAAAGGCATCCTTCGTACGCAAAGTCCCCAATGGAAAAATGAAAGTAGTCTTCTCTTGATTTTCCCGGTGAAATGGAATTTGATGAAAATGAATAACCTCAAGACAACAATAGTGGGGAATGCCCACCCAAAAAGTTCAAGCATTTGTTTCAAAAAAAGGGGAAAAGGGAAGTGATTTTTTAGTTGGGGTTTTAAAATTCCTGTATAAAAAAAACCCCCCCAAACCATTTGAAGGGGTAGGAATTAATCCCCTTCAGAGTTTTAAATTCACGTTAACCCTGTTTTTTTTTGGAAAAACTTGAATTGGACTTACCATTTGATGTGGGAAAATTTGGGGGATAGATCATCCCTGATAAAGAAGTTTCAAAAACTCTTTTTTAACTACTTCCATCATAGGCGGATTCAACGACGCTAAAATTTCCTTAAAGGTTTTGCAATTATTTTCCATTAAATTTTTGTGATGCATGTGGGGGGTTAGTTTTTGATATCAGAAGGGGAACCCCGGTTCTTTATATCTCTCAACCCCCCAATCAACTTTTCTTTTCTAAAGTACTTGTTTTTTGGGGAGACTATCTAGCAAGATTTCTCATTTTCCCAAAGGAAAATGTCTTTAGATGTTCAGGAAAGGGGTTTTTAAATTTCCCAGTTTTGGTGTGCAAAAAAGAGGGAAGAAGTATTGTGTTAAAAGGGGAAAATTTAATGTAGGAATCATCCCTGATATTTTTTTAAAGACCCCAAATAAATATTCCAAATAAAGGGAAAATTTTAACAAGCTTCTCTTTAAGAGTTTTCAATGCATTTAGTTAGACTCCTATTAAGAAAAATTTTTCAATCACCCCGTCTATCAAATAAAATGTCCCTGTTTTTAATGGGTAAATAAAAACCAAACAAAACAGGAGAGATTCATTTGGATTTTCTTTGGCATCAAAAATGTTAAATTTAATCACTTCCCCATCAAATTCCATAGTGAGGTTCCCGTCATGTACAAAAAATTTTCATTTGGATGTTTTAAAGGGAAAGGGTCTCCCTAATAATATCATTGATAAATTTACGGAATCATCATTTCCATTTTCAAAAACAATAAAAATTACAGGGGGAAAAACCAAACCCCTTAACTTGTATAAAACATCTTCTAGAACTCCCCCCGGATAAACATTGGACCTATCGCAAAAAGAACAATAACATGTTTCCTTCAAGGGGCCCAAAATTCAAAAATTGGTAAACAGACAAAGGCATAAAAATTTATTTAAGCTTTCCCCCAAAACCATAGCTTTAGCGATTTTCCCCAAAAATTTTATTTTTCAAGGAATAGTAAAAATACCTGGATTTTACAAATTTTGGAGGAAGTTTTCTGAAGAATAGTGAACATTCTCACCCCCCTAATTTTTTTCATTTCCCTTTAGCTTTCTTTTGTTAGTGTACAATTTTTAGAAATTTAGATAACGAGGGACTTGTTAATTGCATCCCCCCCAAAAAAATATTTACCTAAAATTTTCGGGAAAAATTTAAGAATCTCTTTTTTTTTGCTTTTTTTTGGTTTTCGCTAAATTTGAAGGGAAAGGAGGTGCTATTATCTGACCTTTTGGGGGTTCAACGAAAAGGGGGGCCCTTTGATCTGGTTGTTCTGCTGGCTCAGAGTTGCAGTCTCTTTCTCAAGATTAGTTCCGGGGTCCTTTTCATTTGATTCCCCGAATTTCGTTTTCCCCCCCTCAAGGTAAATTTATTAGCGTTTGCTTTGGATTTGTGATAGTTTGAGAAGGTAACTTACCCCTTTTTTTTCTAAACCCGTTTATAAAAGGGGAAACAAATTGGCTTACCCGATTTTCCCCGTTTTTTGAATGTCTGCTTTGTCTATCCTGAAATTGTTTTGTATTTTAAAAGCAAATGATTTAAAAAAATTTTTTTAAGAAAAATACCTAAAGTGGAAGGGGCTTGTGGGGTTTTTTGGGGTTTTTTGGTTAGGTTGGAAATTTTTGGAAATTTTTTTGGTTTATTGCCAAAATTGAAGTTAGGTTTATCCCTCCCCCCCAAAGGATTATAAGTATTCGAGTAGGGATCATATTTCCTTTGGGGGTTGCCCGGGAATCCTCCCCCCCGCTTGGCTTTGCTCGTGATTTTTCATCTTGAATGAAGGAACTGTGGGTTTAGGATGATTAGGACAGCACAAATTCCACAAGCCTTCCCCCGTGTGTTTTTTCCCAAAAGGTATCTGTTGACAAGGGGGGTTTTGGTTTAAAAAATTTGATTTTTTAAGGTTAGAAAACTTCCCCTCATTTCCCCTTCCCTTAAAGTGTATCATGTCTATCCCCAAAAATTTTTGCAAATTTAGCAGCCATAATGGAGATCTTTCCCCCAGCTTGCCCAGGGGTTTTTTCATTTTTGGGCCCCCCTAGCAGCTCCATCTTTTTTCCTCTCCATGGAAGATCCCCTTTATAAAAGTTTTGAATGAGAAGTTGTTAGATTATCTATGTTGTGGAAAACTTGCACAAAGTTGCTTGAACCTCCCCCCAAATACTTTTGGAGTTTTGGTTTTTCCCTTTGTTTGATGCCACAAATCTCTTTTTTAATACCAGCGGCTCTAGACGAGGGAAAAATTTTTTCCAAAAAGAGCCCCCCATATCTGCCCCAAAGGGTTTGGGAACCCGGGAAAGGGAAAAATAAAAAACCCAATCTTTAGCTCTAGTTTTTTAAAAAAAAGGGAAAAAAAGAACATAATTTGATTTGATCTGGTTAATTCCTTGGGGCCCTCATATAAAAAAACCTATATGAAACTTTTTTTCAAATTTTTGTGAGGATCTTCATTTCAAGCCCTGAAAGGTGGGTAGGATGTTTTTAACCCCGTTTTTCAACTAAAACTCACAGCCAATTCAGGATAGTAAATAAAAATTTGGGTTTGTTGATTCACCCCCCGGGTGTAGCCAATTTTTCTCAATGTTTTTCGGGGGTTTCCCTATCGTCTTTTTTTTTCTAATCAATGGATGAATCAAAAATTCGTTTTCCCAAAATTCAGTCCGGGGGGGATCTAGTTTTCTCTTGGGGGGGCCTCTTAAGAGTCTTTCAACTTTGGATTTTGTGAGTGACCTGTATGAGAAGAAGAGTCATACAAAAAAAGAAAAAAATTTGGGGCACTAATCCCCAGCAACGGGCCAAAATTGATGGGTTTTCGAATCCAAAAAAAAAAAAACCTACCCCTAGACAATTATTGATTTTTGTTTTTGTAGTGAGTAGGGTGTATCCCCAGGGTTTGGGTTTAAAATTTTATTTTATTAAAAGAGATTAAAAAGGAAAAAAAAAAAGGGTTTTTTTGTTTTTGAATCAAAATAATTTTAAAACCCAAATAATAAAAAAGAAAAATGATAAGAGTTTTAGCCAAAGGAATCAAGAAAGTTTAAATTTTTGGAATTTTTAAAGATAAAAAAATTTTATTTTTTTCCAAGATACACTGGTTATGGTTTTTAACAAGCTCAAATAACTATCCCTCCTTATTTCTTGAAAATAAAAAACAGCTCTTTGATTATTTTCTTTTTGTTTGGGAAAACCCAAAAACCCAAGTTTAGGATTTAAAATCAATAGCTTTAAAAAAAACAAGGGGACAAAAAAATTTCATGCCAAAAAAATTATAAGAAAACCCTATTTAAACAGATCATATATCTCCATAACATGAATTGATATCTATTTTATAATCAAAAAAGTTTTTGTTTCCCCGAAACTAAAACTATCAAAAAAATTACGGGATTGACGTATAGTTGAAAAATATATTAACTTGTAATTGAGTAGAAGAGCTTAATTCATCCCAATAACAAAGATAATATTGATAAAATTCCCAAAAGATTATAAATATCCAAAAAAAAAATAGATTAAAGAAAAATCAATTAGATCTCACAATTCGTGAAGAATTAAACTTCAATGAAACCTTTGGCTAGAAAATTTGCTTAGTAAAACATGTTTCCCTTTAAAAAGAAAATTTTAAAAATTTAAAACATGATAAAAAATTTTTTCCCCGGGTTTTTTTTTGCTCTGCCCCTTCCTTTTGTCTCCCCCAAAATCTTTTCTCCTCTAGGGTTAGTTCTTTTTTTATTGTTGGGGAAAGGTTTGAGGATCTTTAGCTAGCAAATTTTGAAAAAAATTTTCCTTTTTTAAATTTCTCGAGAAAATGAATAATCGTCCGCCTGGACGCCCAACAAACAAGACCCTATTTTTAAAATCTGCTTCCCCTTTTTGGATAAAAAACAATTCTTCATCCCCCTTTAGTGTGTGTCAGGTTCCCCCACGGGCCCGATCTAAACCCCTGCCGTTTCCCCTGGTCATGTTCCACAATTTTATCCTTGTTTAAAATATGGAGTCTTCCCCCAGGCTTCCACCCGGGGGGGCCCGATCACAAGCCCCCTTCTCTTGTTGTGTACATTTCCACCTTTTGTGCAGTGGTGACGGCTTGAACCTTTGGGCCCAATCACAAAGTCCCTCCTTCTGTTTTTTTCCTTTAGACAGATAAAACGACCGTGTACTTCAACCGTGTATTTTCCGTTGATTCAAAAACCCAAATACACGGGGCCCGTGTACTTAACTACCCCCATGTACTTTCCCCCGGTGGTTGGGAAATCCTTGTCTTTGATCCAAATTGTAGCTGACTTCTAACCCTACTTATTTGACTTGAATTATCACTTCTTGATACCATTTGAACCTGATTTATCACATAATAAATGAAGTACCCATTTCCTTATGATTTCTATAAAATTCAATAATAAATTAACAAATTCATACTTTAAGGATTGAGTAAAAAACAGGCTCTATCATACATTATGACAATTGATATTTGGTTGTGAAAATAAAACCTTGAGAGGACTTTTTTGTCTCACACTTTTGATTTAATCAATTTAATTCTGAATTGTAGGCAATCATCACTTTTCTTTAATTTTTTAATTTGTATTGGGTGGGTAGGCACTCACAAAGTTTATAAAATAGGCTTTACTCAGATAGTTGATTTTTTCTATATGAATCTTGCAAGGGAACTGTTTATATATTTAATTGTTCTTGTTATAAGAAAATCTTAAAAACCAAAAAATTATAATATCAACATCCAAAGTATAAATTGTAACGCTCTAAACACTCAAGAATTGTTAGTACCCGTATCTCACCTAGATAAAGGACCACAAAGCTAGATATTATAATTTTCACAGTAATTTCATACTTTATAGATGAATATTAGATTATTTCTCTAGTAGCGCGATTATAAAGATGTACTTCCTCCAAAGTTATCTTAAACGAATCTCTTTACTTATTTATAGCAAAGCTTTTATGAATTGACAATAATACAGCAGTGTTTAATTCATTTAACAATTGAGTATTCCATTCTTTCTAAACATTTGCCTATCTATCTTAGTAGACTATTCTACATTCTCCTCTTCATTTGGATTTAATTTATCTCACTAAGGTCTTTCATATCTACCAATTTCAACTATGGTACTTATAATAAAAAGGTTGGACGATGGGTGAGTACTGCCCAACCACTAGTTATATTGCAACACATACGCATGCCATGACAAAAGCATACACACACATGCTTGGTGCAAAAATAATCATTTATACACAATTTTATTTATCTTTCATAGTTTTTAGCCCACATACAGTTTCTTCATCGGGAACATCATATACCCTTACATAACAATAACCTTGACCATTATATATATTATATACATATGTACATGAAAAAGGTGCTTCCTTTGTTATGAGTCTA
>JBBMOL010004221.1:0-11461 GCA_037954665.1 Laguncularia racemosa | reverse complement strand
AATAATGAATAATAAACAATTTTTTACAAATTTTTGAAATTTCAAAAAATACAAAAAAATAGAAAAATTGCATTGCATATATGCAATTTGCGAAATAAATAAAATCGCGAAAGTGGGCTAGCCCAGCTGGTCCGGACCATGGCTAGGCGCGCGGGGGGGGGCTCGGTCAGACGTTCGAATCGCGGAGGAAGCAGTTTCCGCGTTTTGCAATTTTTTCGACTTATCCAGGACACGTGGCAGCATCTGATTGGCTGGAAGAAACGCACGCGCCGGCGCGTGATCGTCTCCTACCTCGAGCCCGAGATCGCCGGCGAAGAAAAAATTCGTATTTCGGCCGTTTTGATTCGATTTTTTTGCACAAATCCAACAGATCTTCAACAAAATAAGATAAACATTATCTAATTAAAATCAAATCGCAACAAATCGTTGGATGGGCACGAATCGGAGTTGGTTTTTCAACCGAAAATCCGATCAGCTTCAATCGGAGGAAATCCGAGCTTATCCAGCTCGATTTCAAGCGCCTATAAATAGAGGAGGAGATGAGGAAGCAAGAGCAAGATCAGAATTGCGAGAGAGAGAGAAAAGAGTGTAGATCGGAGGAAACCCAAAGTTGCGACCGCCGATCGGAGTTGAGCCACCGCAAGGAGACGTTCTGGGAGTAAACCGCCACCACCATCGGATTCAGCACCCTCAAGAAGCTAGGATTCGACACTTCACCCGCCGCAAAAGACCGCCGGAACGCCGTGAACGAGCCAACCCCCCGCCGTGTCCGACCGATCCGATCACCCGATTCGACCGACACCGACCCGCGCACCGACCCGGATCCAGGTAAGTCGGATTTTCCGGATTTTTTTATTTTTATTTATTTAAATTTTGTTTATTTATTTATTCTGAATATTAATTATTTAATTATTTTATTTTTATTATTTTTTATTTTTATGTGTTATTTTTAATAAATAGGAAAATGTAGAAATTAGATTTTTCTAGAATTTAATAATGTAGAAAATAATAAAAAATAATAATAGAAAAATAAAAAATAAAATAAATAATAATAATAATAATATAGAAAAATAAAAAATTAGAAAAATAAATCATAAAATTTTAGATGTCAAATAGGATAGATAAATAAAAAAATCCCAAAAAAAAATCACAAAATTCCAAAAATCACGAAAATCAACAAAAATTCCCAAAAACCACAAAAATCCCCAAAAATTCTCAGAAATCACAAAAATAACAAAAAAATCATAAAAATCATAAAAACATAAAAAAATAAATAAGTTTTAGCACTTAGAAAAATCATTTTCACAAATAAATAAAATTGATTTTTTTCCCTACAAAAATCATTTTCAAAATAAAATCAACTTAGGCTTAGAGTTTTTTTTAAAAAATCCCAAAAAGGTAAGAACAAAAATCGAAAAAAATTTTCAAAATAAAATTCCCCAATCACAAAAGATTTTCAAAAAGCAACAAACGCTTGTTTGATCCGGGTACGGGTACGTGGGCACCCATTGGGGTCAACCCATAAAATAAATGAAAAACCCTTTTTTTCTAAAATAAATTAAAAAAAAAAAAATTAACAGAAACAAAATGAAACACTTTCAAAGATAAAAAATTTTAGAGTTTAGGTGGTAACCGTAAAGGTTTTAATAGGTTAGCCCCCGGGACTTAGAAACCTGGTTTTCCCCTTTTCTCTTTTCACAAAAACGAGAAGGGGAAAAACAACTAGTGCCCAAAATTTAAAAGACTAACCCGCTCCTTAGTCTTAATTCATTTTTTTTTCCCAAAAACAGTTGGGGGGCGACTCCAAAAATCAAACAAATTCCTAACTCAAGTCGAGATCAGATTAAGAGCAAGGGTTTATTTTAGATCGGAAAAATGGGAATTCAAAAATTAGACTCGACAGGATGGCGACTCCCTGGGGACCCATACCAGCAGGCTAGCCCCCTGAATCTCCCCAAAGCGTTTCTTTAAGAAAAATGTGTTCAATCATTACTTTTTTACAAATTTTTGGGGGTTTTATTTAATTTTTTTTTTTTACGGGGGGTTTTGCATGATCATATGTTTGTGGAGTAGTGGGGTCAAACCCGGGACCGTCCTAGAAACCTAAACGGGGAGCCATTGTGTAGGTTTGGGGCGAAGTGATTTGATTCACCGTTCGGGACCGAATTTTTGGCTACCCCACCCATGCTTTCATATGGCCGAGATCCATTTAAAAGAAGGCTGGGATCCTCCCTCCAGCATCAACCTTCTGCCAATATGGTTCGTAAGCCACCTCAAGTAGCTTCGGGCTGAACATGTTCAGGAAAACCCTAGCCCAACAGGTGGATCTGGTGGTGGTTCTTGTATAGAAAAGGTGAAGTTACCCGACGACATTAAACCAGCCACATTGGGAAGATCTGCTTAGAAGCCTTAGCGCCGATGATATTTCTAATGGACAAAGCCGGGTGGAGTTGCTGCAATAAATCATCTTAACTGCATAATTTCCAAGCAGTGCCAGTAATCGGGATCAACCGATGTATCGTATATCACCTCAACTCCGTAGTCCGCCAATTCGGATCGTCCAAGACATAGTTTTTATCGGCCTTCACACGAAGCATTCACCTTTGAGTACCAGGAATCCCGAACCTGTAGTAGCCGAGAAATTTGCTAAGCCTGGCAGAGGTCAAAGCACTTTTGGAAGCCAGAATTCGAAAGCCCGAAAGTGGACCTCAGGCGAGCTAGATGGCGAAGTGGGAAAACATCGAGCCAAGCCCACAGAGAGTTTTGTAATCCTTCAGCTATACCAGACAAGGGAAAGAGCATACTTGTCCAGACGTCACCTAGCCAGACCAATAAGATCCAATCCAGAACAGAGATCTACCTGGAGCAGGTCAAGGCCCTGTTGGAGTATACTCGAAGCTGCAGACTATAAGAAAAACAGTCTGGAAGGGAATCGCTTCAAGGACTCTAACCAAAGAAACAAGGCCCTGGAAGCACAATTAGAGAAGTGCCACAAGCTAGGGTCAAGGAAATAGAAGCCATCAAGTGGGAAGCCTGAGCCTCCACTACAAAGCCCAAAAGAGCTAGGAAATAGAGCATTATTTGTAATCTTCATTGAACTCCAGAATTATTAAATAACAGTGAAGTTTTAATAAACATATGTCAATCAGGTTGTCAACTACCTTTTATCTTTTAGCATCCGCGTGACACATGATATCATTCTTGCATCCATCATACTAAAAAAAGAAAAAATGGCGCGCCAGGTAATCAAAATAGCTCCTAAGCAACCGAACCCGTCCCAGAAGCCCATTTTACACTCATTCAAGACCAGAAATGCAAACAGTGGTAAAAAAAAAAAAAAAAAAAAAACAACAACAGTGACAATCGTAATAAGACCAGCGTCGACTATGTTCCTACGACCGCGGAAGAAGCACAAGTGAGGAGTGTTAAAGGCAGAATAAAGGGGAAGCAAGCAGATTGATACCCAGATGTGTCACCCACCTCACCAACAATCTTTCCGAAGGCAAATACCATTCAAGAGCTTCGAATAACAAAGAGGACAACAACAAAGGGGAATCAATCTCTCGCATGTCCAACTAACATCCAGCTCTGAACAACTGGTTTTTGTTGTCCTATCAATACGCTAGGGTAGCTCAAGAGTAGAAAAAATCATGAAAAAATTTTATTGAGACTATTTTCGAATTCCATTACGTTTGTTTTCTCTTTTATTAATATATATGATGCTTCATTTTTTTATGTCACTCAGATCTCCCACCATCGAACATCAGGATATTTCGCGCAAGTAAGAACCTAAAAACCTGATATCGTTCCCCAACGCTGCTGGGTCAGTTTGTTGATGACGATATCTAAAGACCACGAAATAATACAACGAAAATTGGCTAAAACATGAACAAAGCGAATCGTCGATCGACGAGCCTGTGGAACAGTAAATCTAGGCAGCATGGAAAACCCTAAGAACCTCACAAATCGGACCAAGTTTGAGTGCCGAGCAAAAAGTGAGAGATAACCGAGCTTAAACAAATTTTAATTTTCGAATATTGCAGATGTGTTTTGCCCTGGTCCATATGGTGACATGCGCAGGGCTAGACAGTCTCAATAGTAGTTCACAGGCATCCACAAGGGAAGATGGTCAAACCTAAAAAAACAAAAACTAAGAGAATTAGCCCACATCTTCTTTAAAAATCAAAGAAGAATTCAAGAAACATACTGAAGAAGGTTTCAATTGAAGTAATCCGATCTACCCAGAATGGTGGCCGAATGTAGTCCCCTTATAAAAGAAGAACATGAAAAGTGCGCGTATGCGTGGACTTTTCGGGATTTAACCCAAGCACGCCAAAGGATAACTTCCCCTCCTCATATTGAGGTTCTAGTGGATAACACCGCGGGAAACCAATCTTTTCTCATTCATGGACGGTTTTCTCAGGATACAATTCAAATAAAAATGGCCGAGGAAGACAAGACAAGACCACCTTCATCACACCATGGGAACTTCTGTTACAAAGTCATGCCTTCGTCTGAAAAACGCCGGGGCAACGTCAGAGAGCCCATGGGTTCGCCATACTTCATGACATGAGCATCGTGAGGTTGAGATATATGTCGACGACATGAAAGCCAAAACCAAAGAAGGAGAAAACCATATAGATATCCTGAGGAAACTGTTCAAACGACTGAGGAAGTTCCAGCTTAAGTTCAACCCGGAAAATCATGTACTTTCGGGTTACAATGGGGAAATTGTTAGGGTTCGTCATCACAATCCAAGAGGCATTAAGATTGACCCTGACAAGGTAAAGTCCAAATAAATTTAACCTTCCCCACGCTCCGTTAAAGAAGTAAGAAGCTTGCTGGGGAGACTAAATTATTATAGCTCGGTTTATCTCATCAAACTCACCGCCAACTGCCGGCCGCTATTCCGTCGTTGAAGAAGAACGCCGCAATAGAAGGGACGATCGAATGGTTGTGGGGGGGGAAAAGCGTTCAGGGGGGGGGACAATCAAACCATCTTATAAAAACCCCCGTTCTTGATTAGTCCCGAAACAAGGAACACCCTTGTTCTTAACCTCACCATACTCCCCCCGAATCCATGGGATGTGTGTTGGGTGCAAAAGATGAAGGGGAAGAGAACGTCCCCAATATTATTGAGCAAGTAGTTCACAGATTGGGGATCAAAGGTACTCAGAGGTGAGAAGACGTGCTTGCGTTAATTTGGGTCATGCATCGACTACGTCAATACAACACCATTTTACTATCATATTGACGTTGACACGACATGATCCCTTGAAATACTTGGCAGAGAAGCCAGCAATGATGGGTAGAACTCTAAATGGCAATGCTTCTATCCGAGTTTGACATCACGTATGTAAATCAAAAATCGATAAAGGGTACAAGCTTAGCCGATTAGTTGCCAACACCCTTTCGAGACAGAGACCCAAGAAATACAAGTCCATTTCCGGACGAGAACATATTAACAGTAAAGAATGCCGGTAGAAAAACTCATGGATGAGAGCAAAATGTGTGTGGAAACTGTTTTTCTTCGACGGGCGGCAGCGTAATCGGTTGTGGGGGTTGGGGCAAGTATTGATATCCCCCAGACGGCACTCAATCCCTGCAGCGACAAGACTTACATTTTCCCTATTACCAATAATATCGCAGGAATATGAAGCAGGTATTCTTGGCCTCAAGATGGCCAGCCAAATGGAGGAATCCCGAGAAATAAGAGGTGTACGGGGACACGTCGCTCATCATACTAAAACAAGAGGGAATACAAAAACTAAAGACCCCATAACTGGTACCGTACCATCAACACTTGAGCAGAGCCTGAATGAGGAATTTATGGCAATCACCCTCACGTACATCCTCGAGAATTCAGAATCAGTTCGCAGATGCCCTCTACGCTAGCATCCGTATTCAAATAACAGGAGGAGCGAAGTTACAACACGCTGAAAATAGACATCGAAAGACGGCCCGCTTATTGTTTGAACAATTGTAAATATAACAAGATGATAACCCTGGTATCACGACATCAAGACCTTCCTTCCAAGAAGGTAAATACCCTGAAAGCGAGCAAGAATGACCAGGAGAACGCTCAAAAATGGTTGGCAAGTCATTTTCTTATAAGTGGGTCTATACACTACAAGAGATCATATGATACCACCCTGTTGAGAATGTGAGGACAAAAATGAAGCTGCGAACTCATGAAGGACAAACATAACGGGGATATTGGACCCATATGAAACGGCTACATGCTGTGCCTCGAAAAATCATGAGGTTAGGGTCTTACTGTAACCATGGAGTCGGATTGCACTAAATGTATGTTAAGCACGCCACCTGTGCCAAGTATAACCAAACCGATTAATGCTCCACCCAACGAGCTACATTAGTTATCTGCGCCGTGGCCTTTCTCCATGTGGGGAATCGACGAATCTATAATCGGCCTCAATCACTCACCCAACGGCATCCAATGGCCACATATTTATACTGGTACGATTGATACTTCACCAAAAAGTAGTAGCGTCATCATATACCAATGTCACAAAGGGGTAATAGACCGCTTCATAAAAAGGGACATAATAGCCCGATATGAGTTCCTGAGTCGATCAATCACGACAAAGGTACAATCTCAAAAATAAATCGATGACAGGTTATATGTCAACAATTCCAACTAAACCACAGAATTCAACCCCCTACGGACCTCAATGAACGGTAGAGAAGCACTAACAAAAATATCAAGAAGATCCATCGAGAAAATGACAACAACTTACAAAGATTGGCACAAATGTTACCATTTGCTCTCATGGCCTTATAAGACTTCAATAAGAACATCTACGGTAGCTACCCCTTACTTATTGGTAAATGGTATAGAAGCAGTGGCTAACCATTGAAGTCGAGATACCATCATTCAGAATCTGTCGAAACTCATTAACAGAATCGGATTGGGTAAAGAAAAGCTGATCAGGCTATCAGATTGATGAAAGAAGACTTACCGCGCTATTCATGGTCAGTGTTACTAACATAGGACAGCCCGAGCATTCAACAAGAAGATTAGACCTCGGTACTTTCAAAGAGGGCGATCTAGTACTAAGAAAATTTCTCCCGAACGCCAATACGTCCAGAGGAAAATTCCACTCCAAATTATGAGTCCCGTAATGTGGTGAAAAAGGTACTGTCAGTGGTCTCAAATTACCTCAGATGGATGGTCCATAATTGAGAGACCCCATCATCAACAGATCACGTAAATGATGTAACTATCCTTAAGGCAAGGGAACTTGAAATTTAGCCAAATGTTTATGAAAGCCAATAATCGATA
This sequence comes from Laguncularia racemosa, assembly GCA_037954665.1. Taxonomy (NCBI): domain Eukaryota; kingdom Viridiplantae; phylum Streptophyta; class Magnoliopsida; order Myrtales; family Combretaceae; genus Laguncularia; species Laguncularia racemosa. The sequence goes on along the minus strand of JBBMOL010004221.1, from coordinate 4,158 downwards.
ACAAAGTTCGTTGAGTCGAGTTTTTTACTTTTTCTACAAGCAAAGCTAATATCCCTGAATGGTCAAAATCCCATTCAATTCCTTATCACAATAAATACACCTAAACTACTTAACCCCCCACTTGTCAATGAAAGGAAAAACAATAAAATGATAATGAATCTTAATTAATTATGTGATATAATTTTGTCTACTCCAAAAGCATTAAACTGAGCGCATTAAAAGGATAACATTAACCGTCGAAAGAGCTTTGTGCATAAAGAAAAGAGGGCACATCAAGATTTTCAATCCATGTCAAGATAGAAGAAAAGAAGCAGGAACAAACCAACACGAAGTTCAGTTGTTTGGGTTGCTATCCCCGAGATAAACTGCAAGCATTTAAAATAGTAACTATCATCACATCAAGAAAGGCATCACACATCTAGCTTAGTAAGAATCATGTTCAAAAGTACCAGATGAGTCAAACTCATAATGAAGCACGGTCTTAGACATTCTAATAGGTTAGTCAGCCCAATATGGGCACTTTCCCGAAAAAACCTGTTCTCGAGGGTCAGCTCATAAGGGCACACCTTTTGAGACATTCTATATTTAGGTTAGTCAGCTCTTGGGGTACTTTCCAAAAGTCCATCAAGGGTTAGTCAGCCCAATATGGGCACTTTCCCGAAAAAACCTGTTCTCAGGGTCAGCTCATAAGGGCACCTTTTGAGACAGTTATATTTTAGGTTAGTCAGTCTCTTGGGGTCACTTTCCTAAAAATTAATCCAAAGGTTAGTCAGGGCCCAAGATGGGCACTTTCCTAAGAATATTATCAAAGGTAAAGTCCAGCCCAATATGGGCACTTTCCCCGAAAAAAAACTATTCTCAGGTCAGGCTCAATAAGGGTCAATCCTTTTGAACAGTTCTACTTTTAGGTTAGTCCACTCTGGGTCACTTTCCTAAAAGTCAATCAAGGGTTATCAGCCTAAAAAAATAAATAAAACAAATGGGACTTTCCCGAAAAAAACCTGTTCTTCATGTCGCCTCATAAGGGCAACCTTTTGAGATATTCTATTTTAGGTTAGTCAGCTCTTGGGCACTTTCCTAAAAATCAATCCTAGGGTTATCCCATTCCCAATAGGGGCACTTTCCCGGAAAAAAAAAACCTGTTCTCAGGGTCACTCATAAGGCACCTTTTGAGACAGTTCTATTTTAGTTTAGTCAGCTCTGGGCACTTTCCTAAAAATCAAATCTAATGTTAGTCAGCCCAAGATGGGCACTTTCCTAAGATTTTTCAAAGGTTAGTCAGCCAAGATGGCAATTTCCTAAGAATTTTATCCAAAGGTTTAGTCAGGCCCAAACGGGCACTTTCCTAAAAAAATTCGTTCTCAGGTGTCACTCATAAAGGGCACCTTTTGAGACACACCACAGTTTAGTTAGCCCAAGATGGGCACTTTCCTAGAAATCTATTTTAAATGTTTAGTCCAGCCCAATATGGGCACTTTTCCCTAGAATTCCTCGCCGATTATTCAGCTCTTGGGGCACTTTTCGAAACATCCTTACCCCAAACAGTTGCTAGTCTAACAGACGCTTCTGTCGACAGGTTAGCCAGCTCATAAGGGCGCTTCCTAAGTAAATTTTCTTTTCCTAGGTTGCAAGTCTGATAGACGCTTCCTATCATCATTTCTCATACAATTTCCTGCACGAGGCTTGACATGTTGTCCTATCGCCAATTAGTTAGCCCATAAAGCACTTTTTGGAGAGGGAACATTACCTTGAATTGTTTAGGAGCATCTTCAACCGTAGGATTAATCAGCTCTATTGGGCATTTTCCTACTAAAACCTAATTCAAGAGGTCAAAAATGGGCGTCTTTATGTTTGTCTTTGTAGTTTAAGGTTTTTCAAACTTTACCACAAAGAGGTGCAGCTGTAAACACCCCCATTTTTGTCCTAGGAGTCAATAATTTTCAATAAAATCAATTTTCATTTTTCCAAAATTTTTCCATTTTTTTTTTGCCTAATTTAAGCATAAAATAATAAAATGTTCAAAAATAAAATAAATAGGAACACACATCAATTTTGAAAAAATAGATTTCAGAATTAGCTATAATGATAATAAACAATTTTTCCAAATTTTTGAAATTTCAAAAAATACAAAAAATAGAAAAATTGCATTTCATATATGCCAATTTGGCTAATAAATAAAATCGCTGAAAGTGGGCTAGCCCAGCTGTTCGCGGACCGTTGGCTAGGCGCGCCCGCGGGGCTACGGGCAGACTGTTCGAGATCGCGGGGAAGCAGTTTCCGCGTTTGGCATTTGTCGACTTATCCATGACACGGTGGCAGCATCTATTGGTTGGAAGAAACGCACGCGCCGGGCGCGTGATCGTCTCCTACCTCGAGCCCGAGATCGCTGGCGAAGAAAAAATTCGTATTTTTACCGTGTTCGATTCGATTGTTTTGCACAAAATCCAACATATCATATACAAAAAAAAGATAAACATTATCTAATTAAAATCAAATCGCACAAATTGTTGATGGGCACGAATCGAGTTGGTTTTTCAACCGAAAATCCGCTCAGCTCAATCGGAGAGATCCTGAGCTTATCCAGCTCGATTATCAAGCGCCTATAAATAGAGGAGGAGAATGAGGAAGCAAGAACACGGATCAGAATTGCGAGAAAGAGAGAAAAGAGTGTAGATCGGAGAAACCCAAAGTTGCGACCGCCGACGGAAGTTGAGCCAACCGCAAGGAGACGTCAGGGAGTAAACAGCCACCACTATCGGATTCAGCACACCTCAAGAGAAGCTAAGATTCCGAACTTCATCACAAAGGAAAACTCCGCCGCAAAAGACCACGGCAACGCCGTGAATGAGCCAACCCCACCGCCGTGTCCGAACTGATCAGACCCGACTCGCGCTACCGACCCGGATCCAGGTCAGTCGGATTATTTTCGGATTTTTTTATTATTTTGGTTATTTATTTATTCTGAATTAAATTAATTAATTAATTGTTATTTAATTATTTTATTTATTTATGTATTTATGTGTTATAACTTATAAATAAGGAAAATGTAGAAATAGATTTTTCTAGAATTTTAATAATGTAGAAAAAATAATAAATAGATAAATAAAAAAAAAATAAATATAATACTAAAAAATATAGAAAAAATAATAAAAAATTAGGAAAAAAAATCCATAAAATTTTAGAGTCAAATAGGATAGATAATAAACAAAAATTCCCCAAAAATCACTAAAATCAACAAAAATTCCCAAAGACCACAAAAATCTCCAAAAAATTCTCAGAAATCACAAAAATTAACAAAAAAAATAATAAAAGTCATAAAAAATCATAAAAAATAAATAAAATATGTTTTAGCACTTAGAAAATCATTTTCATCAAATAAATCAAAATTTTGTTTTCCCTACAAAAAATCATTTTTCAAATGAACTCAAGCTTAGGCTTAGAGGTTTTTTTTAAGGAAAAATCCAAAAAATGGTAAGAACATATATCGAAAAGAAATTTCCAAAATTAAAAATCACCAATGCACTAAAATTTTCAAAAGCGAACTACGGCTTGTTTGATCCTGAGTACAGGTACTAGGCACCCATTTCGGTCAAACCATAAAATAAATGAAAAATCCTTATTTTCTGAAATAAATTCAAAGACATAAACAAAAATAAACAGAAACACATGTGAAACACATTTCTAAGATGAACAATTTTAGGAGATCAGTGGTAACCGTATAGGTTTTAAAAGGTTTAGCTACCGGACTTAGAAACCTGGTTTTCTCCCTTTTTCCTCTTCTCACAAAAACGAGAAGAGAAATAACGACCGACCTAGTATCAAATTAATACTAATCCGCTCCTATTAGGTCTTAATTCACTTTTTTCCCACAATATTGGGTGGCGACTCCAAAAATCAAACGAAATTCCAACTCAAGACGAGGATCTAGATTAGATGAGCACAGGTTTAGTTTAGATCGATTAGGAATGGGAATTCCAAAATTAACGCGACAAGCAAAAATATCCTTTTGATGAATTTGACAACTATTCTCTTGTGACATTGGTATACTGAGGAAGCTTATAACCCATTTATGGAATAGTCGATTGCATACCCATATGAACTAATGACCATTAGATGCATTTGGGTTAATTGGTCCAATTATGTCTAAACCCTAATAGA
>JBBMOL010004220.1:0-11466 GCA_037954665.1 Laguncularia racemosa | reverse complement strand
CAACTTAGTAAGGTAGGGAAAAAAGGGAAAACCCTATTTTGCTTGTTTTTAAATTTGTGATATATGATCATTTTCTTTAAAGTTTATTATTTATTCGCAAGGGATAAAAATTTATATCTTCTTTAAAAACTTGTTTTATTAAAATTATTGGGGATTATCAGAGATGGGCTTTTTGAACATCCCTATAAGAAAAAAAAAAAGGTGAATCTTTCGAATGGGTAAATTTTCTATTGCATAAGACAAACATTTAAGTTATAGATAATCAATTTACTTCTGGGTTTTTTTAAAACCATTTTAACTTACTAAAGTTTCTTTTTTTTTTCTCTTTTTTCGTTATTTGCCCCCATAACTATATTTTAAATGATGTAGAAGCTATGGGGGAAAACATACAGCAAAATTTGCAAAAAATTCTCAATCACCCCCATTCAAAAGCCAAAGACATAAGTTGAGATCATGGGGAAAAGGTTTTTGGGGTCATACGGCCGGAAATAGCCCGTGGTTTAGGCAACGGTGTCCCTAAACCACCTTCTTTCCATCCCGAGATCCCATTTCTTTGTCATTCTGAAAACCTACTCCATCTAAAGAACAAGTGACAAGGTTGGGGGACAAAAAATCTACTTTGGAAGATACTGTTGCTCAAAAAAAACAACTACTTGATTTTTTTTTTTTTGGCACAATAACGTAGTTTTTTGCTTTAAACCCGCAAGGGTTTTTCCACATCATCAAGCACCTCACCCCCCAATACAACTGATCTTATCATCCCCCTTTTTTTGGTGGGTTTGGAACTGGGAATATTCCATTAGCTCCTTTTATTACACCATTAGGGGGAAACCTCATAGCAACCATCACCCCCATCAACCCCCGTGTAGCCACGGGTCAGACATCCACAATCTTTTTTTCCAACTTCATTCTATAGCTTCCTTAACGCCTAACAACTATAGCCTCTAGAAAACGAACATCAATGTTTTGATTTAATTGTCAATGTAGACATCACAAGTAGACCATTTTAAAGCTAATTTTTGTGTCTATCTCCCCCCCTTTTTTTTTTTTTTAGCTAGAATCATATCGCTTGTTGGCCAAATATCGCATCACTTTTTTTTTGGCTGGATTTCATGGGATGTTTTTTTTTTTTTTTTGAACGTTCGGGGATTTTTAAATGGTTAATGCTTGATTGGTTGCTTTTTTTTTTGGGAAAAGAATAGGCATAGTGCGGAACGTTTTTTTGTGATAGATTGGACCCCAATTTTTTTTTTTGTTTTATCAAAATTTAAACATTTTGCAAGGATTCATTCCTCGTAAACATTGGGTATTACGAGGAATTTTTTCTCTTTCCTCAAAAATTCTCCTTTTTTTTTTACTGATGGAGAATGTTCCTCTTTCCCTCGTAAATTCTTTTCCCTTTTTTTTGGTTGATGAAAGATGTAAATTTTTTAAAAATTTGTGAAATATTGAAATCAAAAAGTTGAAGATTGTATATTTTGTTTGATAGGTTTTTTTTTTTATCTTTTTTCGTAAAAATTGTGTAAGGAAAAAATTTCATTATGTGAAAAATCATTCATTTTAAACATGCCGGGTTTTTTTAAATTTTCCTAAATTTTTTCATTGTAAATATGACAATTTCCACAATTTTATTTCCATAAATTCACACAATTGATTTCTCCTGCACAAGGGCCCCAATTTGGGTTCCCCATAAATGCCTAATTGCTACAATTTGATTTCTCATAAATGCCTTGTTCCCACAATTTCATTCCTCACAATTGCCTTATTTCCCCGCAATTGCCTTTTTGCCGCAATTTTAAAATTTTTCGTAATTACTTTATTGCCATAATTTTATTCTTTGCAATTACTTTTTTGCCACAATTTTTTTTTAAAAAAATTCTCTTTAAAAGGTTTGTCACAAATCTTTTTTATGACAATTTCAATCCTCGCAAATGCCTCTTTACTTTTTTTTTAACCGTCAACTTTTTTTGACAACTTTTTTTCTCGCAAAAGCTATTACCGCTCCTCACTAGAAAAACTTCCTAGTGTGAGAATGTCTTCCCCTTTCAATATCTTAAAGTTAGTGGGTCTATTGCAACAATGTTTTTATGGGAATATAAGATTTTGGTCAAAAAAATTTTTTTTACATTTCCTAATAATTGTTGTAGTGTATACAAGGAAAAAACTCCTTTCCTATTGTTATGAGTTGTCCCCTATCTTTCGTATGATTTATTCCCCTAACCGGCATAGCAAACAATAACTGTTTTCACCTCCAAAAGGGCTGGAAAATTTTGGGGCAGGGTTTGCGGGTTGACCTAACCCCCCCCAAAAAAAAGCGGGGGGGGCAAAAAAAATTTTTGCCCTTGAAGCTGTGGGGCCCTTTTGACCCACGCCCGCGTGATCCGCGGGGCAGGGGGGGCAAATTCCCGCGGGGGCGGGTTGGCCCGCGGACCCAAACCTACTGACCCAAAAAAAAAAAAATTTGCTGTGCTGTCTCTTGTTTGCTCTCTGTCTCTGATGTGCGTCATCTTCTTCTAGAACAATCCTTAGCTTATAAAATTTGGTACCATTTATGGATTTCATCATGAAACGACTTGAATCATGCATGGATTCCTTGGAAAAAAACCCTAACAAAAACTTACGGATGAATTTTGTTCTTCCCTTGCGGACATGCAATTGCAAATTTCCACCAACTATGTGACTCACACGAAGTCTCTTGAGAATGCTTTATCTCAGATGAAGGAGATGATTCACACTGCTTTTCCTATTTTTCATTCCACTATTTCCTATTTTTCTTGAACTGTCGGTGACGACTAACGAGGACTGAGGACAGACTCCGGAGCAGTCGAGGCGAGGACGATTGAGGACTGACAAGGCGAGGACGACTGAGGACTGACGGTGATGACTAAGGACTGACAAGGACGACAGTGGACGACGGTCGCTTTGATTTGAGGACGACGGTATGGGTCGTCGCGGGCCAGCCCGCATTGGCCTGCGAGGCTGGGCGGGCTGATTTTGCTAACCCGCGAGACTTGCGGGCCACTGCGGGTCAGCCCATGCGGGCCGGTGTGGGTTGGGGCGGACCGGCCCATTTGGCCCGCATTACTGGCCCTAGTCTCTAGCGCTTTAATATTGTTTTTGTATTTCATTCCTGTACCAGTACATGCAGTGCAGGTGCAGTACGCGAATTAAACACGGTGAATCCCCTTGCATGCACATGAGGAAACATAAACAGAAGCTTTTTTTCTTTTTTTGGCGGGCAAAACATCTAAAACATAAATGCGCTGATCATCAAAACGAAAAAAAAAAAAAAAATCATTAATTGAGATACACCGCGCATTATTACTGTTGTTTAACTATACAGTATTTTGTCAGCTTAAACACCATCTATATACCAATGCCTTAAAATTACATATACCCCTAAAATAACCAAGCGTTGCTAAACAATAACCCATCGTCAATCGTAACACAACATCATTCTTTCCAAAGGTGCCATGCATCGTTTGTCCGCATTCCTTCAACTTAAGAGCCTCTATGATATTCTCAGTTGTCGAAGCAAAACTGTCGTACTGAATCAAAACCCAGAGCCAAAATCTTCAAACCCTGTGTGATGTGTTCATAGGCCATCGTGAAGTTGATACAAAACAAAACATCGCGGTTTTGTTGCTCAGTTACCTTAGAAAGCACAAATTCCATGCTTTTCTTGATTGAAAGACCATGAAACTGGCGACAAATTGTTCGAAACGATCAACGCCTTACATAGGGTACGTACTGTTCCTTTCTCTTGGGGCAATTCTAATAAGCGGTCCTTATCCAATATGACAGGGGAGAGGGAGAGGGAGAGAGGGGGAGGAAGGAGAGAGAAGAAGGGAATGGGGGCATAGCACACTAGAAATTACGTGTAGACTTGGAGTTATCGTATTATTTGTGTTAGTACTAAAAATACAAAAAATATCGCAATCAATTACTGTACATTATAAACGTAATCCTTCCCATTATTAAATAATATTATAGCACTTATCTTAAGAGGATGTGTTAACAATAATAATTGGAGTCGAGAATGTAAAAACATTTTATCTTAAGAGGATGTGTTAACTAATAATAATTGGAGTCGAGAATGTAAAAATATTTCGTGTCTTTGAATTTACATAGAAAATTATTGTGAAATTGTTTTATATCACGTAAACATATGTTATAATTTTCAAAATATCAGTATGATAATTGAGAGCAGCCCCAACTGATAGACTTCATCGATTGGTGCTAGGTGATAGAGGATTCAAGTAGTCAGCAGTTGTTAATGTGGTGAAATGCTAAGGTATATTAATCTCATTACATATTTGGTTTGTTGCAATGCAATAAAGTTAGAAAGAAATTACATGTTATTTTGTTTTATGAGTGGGATTATTATTGGAATAAGAGTTACATTTCTTAGTCAACAATATCCTCTCATGTAAGGAGGAATAAAATTTCTTACTCATTTTACATTTATGGAATAAACATTATTTATGATATAATTTTTTACAAATATAGTACAAAAATGGTGATTACATAAGTTAATAAAGGTAGAATAATATTGGACATATGAGCATGAAAAGCTTTTTGGATGACTAGGCTTACTAACAATAAGACTTTTTGTAGTTATATATACTAAGTTACATTTCATGGCACATATTAGGTAACATTGACTATGTATGTGTTTGACACTTGTATTTTGTCTTTGGTCAATACCCCTTATAGTCATATGATGTATTGTATACACAATTTATCATTTCTAGTCACTAATTTGTAGTTTCATTTGCTTTTGATTTAATGTAGTGATTGGTCAGAGTTAATTGAAGATCTTCTAGCTTCTGATGGGAATCAGCTAGCATAAAAAGATCAAGAGCTAAAGTTTAATGACCCATTATATGATATGGGGGGACCGATGACTAGAGCTCGAGCCAAACGGGTCAAGGAAGCATTGAACGGATTGATCCGAGAGATTCATGAGAGGGAAGCTATTCAAGAAAGTCCTAAGGAGCACCATAAGTTTATCAACACTCTATATCAAGATGTTCGTTCAAGCTACTCGGATTTAGAAGCTTCAGAATAGGAGAATTGGTGGAACAAGGAGTTACGCCGCCGGCCTTGAGCCGACTTAGAATTTACGCCGCTGGCCTTTAACCGGCTTGAGCCGGCCTACAATTTAAGCCGTCGGCCTTTAGCCGGCCTAGGAATTACGCTGCCAGACTTTGAACCGTCCTTTCTTATATTACGCAAATTCGACGGTTAAGATTTGTTTTATCTAGGGTTCACATCATTTGGTATCAAAGCTTCGGATTCTTGAATCAAGTAAATCTATATCCTTTATCTTAATTGTTTCGTGTCGATTAATTGTCTTTTGTTTTTGTTCTTTTAAATTCGTAATTCAAAATATATCTGTATTGTCGGCTACTGAATTCTTGGGTTCGACGTTCCGAGAAAGTCTTTTTTTTTTCGAATTCCTTGAAGCTGTATTGATTGTCCAATTTGTGGGTTTGATTCTGTCAAGTTCTTTCTTTTTCTTCTTGCGTGGAATTGCTTTTCCTGTTCGGCCAGACTTTTGAATTGTCTTCACCGTGTCCCTGGAAATCATTGCCACGTACAAGTAAGGGCTTCACCAACTGGACTGAATTTGCTGTCCAATTCTTGCGTAGGTGAATGTTTTTTTTTTTTTTTTTTTTCTGTTCGTCCAGAATTCCAACGTATAATTTCTGTTTGTCCAGAATTCTTGCGAGGAACATTTCTTGCATGGAATGTTTTTCCTTGATTTATCTTTGCTGTCCTTTGGAATCTCATTGCCATAGGATTTTTGCTTAGTTAACATACACGCATATTGATTTGTGAATTCCTGTCAAATTCTTGTGTAGGTGAATCTTATTTGTCCTTGCTAATTTGGTTGTGATTCAATTGTCCTTGAGGATAAAAAAAAAAAAAAAGGAAACCAGAAATTCGTTCAAAAAAAAAAAGAAACCGGAAATTCTTTTGGAATCCTAGTTTTGTTGCTTATCATCTTGTCCTTGTCTTGTTACTATTCATCATGTTCTAATCCTTGTCATTGTTCTTGTTATTGTTTCCTTCATTTACTGTTGTTTTGGAATCACTTGTTTGATAGGCTGAGTTCACTTAGCAATTATTTGGAAGAAATTATTAAGTGAGTTCTAAACAAAGAACATAAAAGAGTGAGTGAGAGGAACATCTTACACTGAGTGAAAACACGAGTGACTTTACTCTTGTGAGTGTAAAAAGGTGAGGGAGTGAATTGTGAGGCTTATATTTTGTTTTATTACTAACTCTTTTGTTGCAGCAAAATGTCTAATCAAACTCCAGTTAGTGGAGAGAAAGGAGAAGGAGCTAATAAGTTGATGTTTGAGGCCTTGCTAGGTGAGATGAAAAAGATGTTGAGAGTGGAGATGGAGCAAATCCATGAGAGGATTGATGTGATAGAACAGAGTAAGGAACCAATGAGTAGTAATTCTAGAGGGGAGAAGAAGGAGAGGGGTCCAAAAGGAGGAGTAAGGATAGATGGAGAGGATACTGATTCAGGGGAGTATAGTTACATGAAGGAAAGGGGAACACCCAGAGGAGAGATGGTAATGTGGGAAGCATTAAAATGAAAATACCTTTTTTCCAAGGGAAGAATGACCTAGAGCTTTACTTGGAATGGGAGCGAAAGGTTGATCATATATTTGAGTGCCATAACTACACAGAGGAGAAAAGATTAAACTAGCAGCAGTCGAGTTTTACTGATTATGCGAGTGTGTGGTGGGATCAGTTAGTGCGAAATAGGCAACGTTTATGGAGAGAGGCCTGTCAGCACATGGTATGAAATGAAAACAATCATGCAAAAGAGATTTATTCCTAATCACTATTATAGGGATTTGCATAGGAAGTTACAGGCGTTGACATAGGGGTCCAGAAGTGTGGAGGATTATTATCAGGAGATGGAGATAGCCATGATCATGGCTAGGATGGAGGAGGATGATGAAGCTACTATGGCTAGGTTCATTAATAGGCTGAATCGGGAGATCGCTGATATAGTTAATCTACAACATTTTGTAGACATTGAGGAGTTGTTGCATAAAGCAATCAAAGTTGAGAAGCAACTGAAATCTAAAGGGAGTTCTAAAATTGGTATGACTTCTAACTCTTCATGGAAGTCAAACTGGAAGAAGAACACCACTGATCCAAAACCGAAAGAGGATGTTAAGGCCAAGAGCCCTATTACTTCTTTTAAAGGTAAGACTGACGCTAAACCATTTACTAGAACTCGTGAGATCAAATGTTTCAGGTGTCAAGGTTTCGGGCATATAGCATCTCATGTCCTAATCAGAGAGTCATGATCGTTCGGTATGATGGCGATGTAGAGAGTGTTAGCTCTAGTGATGATAACATGCCTTCCTTGGAGGACTACAGTGATGTGGATGTTGAAGGACCTGTGAAAGGGGAATTGCTTGTTACTTGGCGGGTTCTTAGTACTCAGCCTAAGGAGGAAGGTGATGAGGTGCAGCGGGAGCACATTTTCCATACCCGATGTTATGTTTTAAAACAAGGTATGTAGCTTAATCATTGATAGTGGTAGCTACACTAAGGCTGTTAGTACATTATTAGTTGAGAAGTTGAAGCTGAAAAATTTGAAGCATCAGCGATCCTACAGATTGCAGTGGTTGAATGAATGTGGGGAAGTGAAAGTGACTAGATAGGTGCTTATTTCTTTTTCTATTGGGAATTATCGCGATGAGGTGATGTGTGATGTAGTCCCCATGTAGGCTTGTCACATTTTGTTGGGTCGACCATGGCAGTTTGATAGAAGGGTGAAGTATGATGGGTACAAGAATCAATACTCTTTTGTTTTCAACAAGAGGAATGTGATTCTAACTCCCCATAAACCATGGGAGGCTAGTGTGGATCAGGAGAGGATAGCAAGAGAATTTAGAGGAAAACACCTGAGTGTGCGAGAAGAAAACGGAAAAGAAAGAAATAGTGAGAATGCAGTAGAGAGAGAGAAACAAACATTGGTGAGCAAAGAGAGAGGGGAATCAAACACACTGAGTGGAGAGGCAAGAAAAAGTGAGATTAAGAATGCTATAGTGGCAAGACAACAGTTACTTGTACTCATGTACACGGACGTGTATTTTTCTACTAATGACCTTAACTCATCTTTGCCAAGTGTGGTTATATCTCTTTTGCAGGAATATGAGGATTTGTTTCCCAAAGAGGTGCCAAGAGGATTACCTCCAATAAGAGGCATTGAACACCAGATTGATTTCCTTCCAGGAGCTTCAATTCCAAATAGGCCAGCATACCAGGAGAATCCAAAGGAAACCAAAGAGATCCAGTGATAAGTTGATGACCTGGTGGAGAAAGGTGTCGTAAGAGAGAGCTTCAGTCCATGTTCGGTTCCAGTAATTTTGGTTCCAAAGAAGGATGGAACATGGCGAATGTGTGTCGACTGTCGAGCAATCAATAAGATCACAGTTAAGTACAGCAATCCTATCCCCAGACTTGATGATATGCTTGATGAATTGCATGGTGCTTATTTGTTTTGTAAAATTGACTTAAGGAATGGGTATTACCAGATTAGAATGAAAGAGGGGGACGAATGGAAAACTGCTTTTAAAACTAAATTCGGTCTCTATGAGTGGATGGTAATACCTTTCGGGTTAACAAACGCTCCTAGCACATTTTATGAGATTAATGAATCATGTTCTTTGTGCTTTTATTGGGAAATTTGTTGTTGTGTACTTTGATGACATTTTAGTTTACAGCAAGACTTTAGATGAGCATGTTGGGCTTTTTAAATGTGTTTTTTACTGTTTTGAAGAAAATAATTGATCCCAATTTAAAAAAATTACTTTTTGCATGGAAACGTGGTTTTTTTTTGGGTTTTTTGTAGGTGCAAATGGGATTGCTGTTGATGAGGAGAAGGTAAAAGGATTAGGGGAGTGGAACCCCAAAGGGAAAATGAAAAAGTGGGGTCAGAAGCTTTCATGGTTTAGCAAGTTTTTACAGACAATTTTTAGGGACTTTAGTTCTATAGCTACTCCTTTAAACGATCTTGTCAAGAAGAATTCGAGTCAGATGGACTGAAGAAACATGAGAAGTCCTTTTAACGCTCTGAAAGGTTATAGTTGACTAATGCACCTTTACTTGTTCTTCCTAATTTTGAGAAGGTTTTTGAGATAGAATGCGATGCTTCTTCGGGAAAGGCATTGGTGGTGTTTTGATGCAGGATTCCAAATCCGATCGCTTACTTTAGCGAAAAACTCAGGTGGTGCTGCATTGAACTACAGTATATGAAAGGAGCTGTATGCTCTGGTGAGGACCTTAGACCTGGCAACATTACTTATGGCCCAAAAAATTTACCATTCATTCAGATCACGAGAGCTTAAGTTTCTGAAAACTCAAGGTAAGTTAAACAAGAGGCATGCGAAGTGGCTAGAGTTTATTGAAACATTTCCCTATGTAATTAAATACAAGCAAGGGAAAAGAGAGATGTGGTGGCTGATGCCCTTTCTCGAAGGTACACACTCCTAACTTCTCTGCATACTAAATTGCTTGGATTTGACTCATTAAGGAATTGTATGCATCTGATGTTGATTTTGGCCAAATTTGGGCTGCTTGTGATGAGTCTGGATTTGCTGATTTTTATAAGTATGATGGATATTTATTTAAGAAAGATAGGTTTGTGTGCCTAAAAGTTCAGTGCGTGAACTACTTGTGAGGGAGACCCACGGGGGTGGTTTAATGGACATTTTGGTGTTAAAAAGACTTTGGATATTTTACATGAACTTTTTTTTTGGCCAAAAATGAGCATGATATGCAAACTGTGTGTGAAAGTGCATTGCATGTAGACAGGCTAAATCCAGAGTAATGCCACATGGAGAATACATTCCATTGCCCGTGCCTAATCAACCCTGGACTGACATTTCTATGGATTTTGTGTTAAGGGTTACCCCGATCTCAAAGTGGCAAAGATAGTATATTTGTTGTTGTCGATAGGTTTAGTAAGATGGCTTACTTCATTGCCAGTTCTAAAACTAATGATGCACAACATATTGCTGATTTGTTCTTTAGGGAGATTGTAAGGTTGCACGGCTTGCCTAAATCCATTGTGAGTGATGGGATGTGAAATTTTTTAAGTCATTTTTGGCGTACTTTGTGGAATAGGCTAGGCACTAAATTGTTGTTCTCTACTGTAACCCACCTCAAACTGATGGTCAGACCGAAGTAGTCAATAGGACTCTTTCGACTTTATTTGCGTGCTGTAATTATAAGAATTTGAAACAATGGGAGAAATGTCTGCCACATGTAGAGTTTTGCATATAATAGAGCTGTGCATTCCACTACATCTTATTCTCCATTTGAGATTGTGTATGGGTTTAATCCTTTGACTCCTTTGGATATCTTACCATTGCCTGTTAATAAGTTTGTTGATCTTGAAGGAAAGCAGAAGGACAGAATTTGTTAGGGAATTGCATACAAGGTTCGGGCTAACATTGAGAAGAAGAATGAGCATTATGCTCGACAAGCCAATAAGGGTCGAGTGAAAACTGTCTTCCATCTAGGAGATTGGGTTGTGGGTGCATTTGAGAAAGGAGAGATTTGCTGAACAACGAAAATCTAAGTTGCACCCTAGGGGAGATGGACCTTTCCGAGTGTTGGAGGCTCAATGATACGCTTACAAAATTGATTTACCAAGTCACTTGGAATGAACGCAACTTTTAAAGTTTTATCTTTCTCTGTATGATCAGGTTATTCGAGGACGAAAAGGGAAATGATGGGGGTAGCTAGCAAAAAGATCAAGAGCTAAAGTTTAATGACCCATTATATGTATGGGGGGGGGCCAAAGACTAAGCCGAGCCAAAGGGTCAAGGGAACATTGAAGGATTGATCCAAAAAGATTCATGGAGGGAAGCTTTCAAGAAGTCCTAAGGAGCACCACAAGTTTATCAAAAAACTCTATATCAAAATGTCCTTCAAGAAAATCGGATTTGAAGCTTCAAATAGGGGAATTGGGGGGGAACAAGGAGTTTCGCCGCCGGCCTTGACCGGCCTGAATTTACCCCCACCTTAAAACCCTTGGCCGGCTAAATTTAAGCCGCCGGGCCCTTTTAAACCGGGCCCTTAAACCGGGGTAGGAATTTCCTGCCGATTTTTAAAAACCCTTTTCTTTTATAGAAAACGAAGGTTAAAAATTTGTTTTAGGGGCATATTTTTTTTTTGTAACCTTTAGATTGTATTAAAATGGGGAAAGGGGTTATTTTGGGCAATTTTTTTGATAAAATTATTGAGAGTTCTTCTCTTTTGTTCTTTGTGAACAACCCTGAATTTTCTTCAATCTAATGCTTTGAGAAATCGCCTAGATAACGATTTCAATCAAAAGTTGATTGGTCAGTTCCTTAATTGCTTGTTCGAGCTCCTTGGTATTCGATCGTTGGGTTCTAGATTTATATATTTGGGTTCACA
>JBBMOL010004219.1:0-11467 GCA_037954665.1 Laguncularia racemosa | reverse complement strand
ATCTTCTTTTACAAAAAAATTTTAGGGACCACGACAGTGAAGAATCACGCGATATTTTGTAATCTCTTGAGGAGATGTCCTAATCTATACAAAACTATGAAACAAAAACCAAACTTTAAACGATATTTTCTATGTACTTAATTTAATGTTCCATCACATTATTAAAGAAAAAAAAAGAAAAAGAAAAACTAGGAAATATCTATATTAGAAGACCAATAAAATTCAATTTCTAACAAGAACCACAAGAGATTCAATCACTAAGATGATGAGAGAAAGCTCTAGAGATGGGGTAAGGTACAGTGGTGGGTGGCTCATTGTTGGTGCACATATTGGAATAAATCCTTGAAAAACAACATCTACCATTATATATATACATATGTTAAGAAAGAAAAAACAAAACTACATATAATATATATGTATAAAATTTAAAATCACCCTTTGATCATGATTCACGAGCCATATATATTTCAAATTACCTTAAACAAGTTGGAAACAATAAATATCCTTTTTCCTTCTAATTCAATCAAAAAAAAAAAAAAAAACAAAGCTAGTAGAAACAAAAAGGAAATGCAAAGCTAAGCTACAACAACTAGCCATGTCCTAATTTTTATATCATGATATATGCTAGCTCGTACAAGAGAAATTATATATCTATAGCTATTTTTTTATTTTTTTTTGTATGATAAGGTGTCTTCATAATTATTAAAGTATACCAAGAAAGCTTTTTTAATCACTCACGACAACCCTTGCATGAGTATAGAATTCAACGAATCCACCAAACCATATCATCTATCCAGCCAAATCGTGTAGCAACTGGGCACCCGTAAGGTTTCTATATGGCAAATTCTGGGCTTCTCCATCTAATAACGAGTATTGCACGGTTTGGCAATCTTCAATGGGATCCCTATGGTAGAATAGAGAGCTTTGTGATGTGGGTGAAAATGCCAAGCCCACTCCTCCACTGTTTCCTTCATGTTGTTGTAACCCTAATGTCAACGACACACCCCCTCCCTAGTAAAATTCTGATTGTTAGATGGGTCATTTGCATAGGACACGCCCCAGAAACTGCAGCATGGTGCCCGTAAGACGAGAAGTCGAGTTCCATGACGTTGTATCCGAAATTGGTTTGCTGATTATGGTGCTGGAGTTGATGGTTTTGAGGGTTCCGGTTGGACTTTGGTCAATTTTGCTATCCGGGCTGGTGATGATGGAGGAGAGACATTCGGAATCGATTCGGACAAGTTGATCCGGGTTGGTTTTTGATCTTCAATGTGAACCGGGAGGGTCCGGTCCGATTGGCCAATTTCATCAGGATCGTCATACCATCGGTGAGCCCTAATTGGTCTTGCTCCTTTATCTCTTCGATGTACATCTCTTCTACCATGGGCTTCCATAGCCTAACCCTTGCATTAATAAACCAATTGGACACCTGTTTACGCAAATGTACAAGAAAACGAACGCATCAAAACATATGGCACCATAATTATACAGTATCTTATCTTGCAATCATTAATCAGGAATATTTAATAAAGGCAATCATGGTACCTAAAGTTATGCTACATTCGAGCAAACATTTAATATTCTTCAAGATTAAAGTAACATTAGTGTAACGAACAATAATGAATGTGGACGTGCCTGGCTTCTTGAAAGACCTGTCTGCGGGCTAAAATATGCTTATCCACATCACTTGGATACCTGAAAAAGCAACGAAATGAAACCGAGGAATTAGAAAAACCATCCAAATGTGTTGATCAACAGAGAATTGCAACAAAAAGGTTGCTGCTTCATGGTCGTTAATATTATTGCTGGTTTGAGAGAGAGAGAAAGTTGGGTCCAGTGGAACGGAATCAATCCACAAAAGTTACACACAATAACATATGAGAGAGAGAGAGAGACATTAGCTAGGAGCAAAGCATATAAGAAGCTAAATGATTGAGATGGACAGTTAATAATGGAATCTGAATGATGTTTAAAAGAAACTACCAAAAGTGTGTTTTGTTTCGGCAACCAAATGATTGAACTACATACATATACACGCTCCACAGTTATTTCACACACATAAATATATACTCGTACCAGTTCCTACATTCATGCCTTCCTTCCTCTTCTTTTTTGGCAAGAGTTCAATATTACAAACATCATGTAAATTGATTAATGATATATAACTACTAATAAAATTTAATAGTAAAAAAAATAAACAGTAATTTATTATAAAATATCTGTTATTACTATTAAGTTTTAAAAATTTTATTAATACTTATACATCATAATCTTACTATATGGCATTTTAGTATCAATGAATCTTTTTTTTCTTTTTTCTTCAATATAATTTGACACAAGAAGTTATATGGTATAAGAACCAATAGGTCCTTTACTAGCCATAAGTCAAGTGAACTTAGATCACCCACAAATTGAAACGTAAATTTATCGTTCATGGTAACGTAAAATTTTGCAAATTCTCAACGAGAAGACGTAACATTAGTAGATGGATGAAGATGCTAAAATGGATAAATAAACAAGTCGAGAGATAGATGATTACGGGTGCAAAAAATGTTCGAATAACCAAGCCCGAAGGATAGAAACAGATCGTTCAGGTAGGCCTCGTTGGGGTCTCCATGGATGATTCTCCATCATGCTCATCTGCTGGAAGGCTTTCTGTTGCCTTAGGGCCTGATCTATAATCCGAAGCCGAGGCGTCTCACCCCGGGATGTTCCCTGTGTAACCGCATCTTTCTCCCCCATGGCTTCTTTGTAACATGAATTTGAGCCACAATCCCATCCCTCAGACACCTAAAATGCCGTGACATCGCCTTAGAAGCAAGGGCGGAGTACACCTTCGCCGCCCCATCACCTGCCACCGCCTCGAATGATGATACCACTGCCTTCATTTGATCACAATAATGCCTATATCTTCTATCAAGCTGAATAGTACCAAAATTCGATTAAAATGATAATATCTTCATCTAAACATTCTTTAAAAAAAAAAAGAAAACAAGGCCTAGCTAGAGGAAATTTTATAATTGATGATATATAATGAGGGAATAACAATATCTATGAATCAAGATACTATGAAAAGATAATGGAATAAAAATTTCTTAAAGTAGATTGAAAAATACCCAAATTGTCACCATATGGACAATAATGAGAAAAGCCATACCAGTCGCTTAGTTAGTTGAAGAGACGACCCCATTCAACTTCAAATCATATCAAGAAATCAACAAAAGCATCAAAACAACTCTTCTTGAATTTATTTATCTATATAAATATGGTGTGTTAAAAACATGGTCTGTATCTTTTTATGCTATATACATAAAGGCAAGAGAATAAAAAAGGTGTAATCTTTATTTCCATGGTTACATAGAGGTGAAGTAGAGTCTTGAAGAATTGACAGACAAAAAACCGTAAAAACTACTCATTCCTTTTATGGTATTACTAAATTACTCATCAAGCATGGAAAGAAGCTTTGATTTTCTCTTTTGTAACTCCACGAAATCAAGTGAGTAAACAGATTGTTGCTTTGATGATCCGCTACTTGTGTTTCCATTGTTGTCATCTTCCCAAGAGATTTATCTTCTTCGGTTCTTTTGCTTTGGCGATGGATCATTTTGAAAGGACCCAAGGCTGCAGAACTCATTAAGCAACTCCCCGAGCCGGGCCCAAGTACTTTGAATTCCTAAACTGAATCTGCCCTTGTTGATGATGATGAAAATTGCTACTAACTCCTTTAGGGATAAAGCTACCATCTTGAACCATGTGTTGTTGAATCCCAACAGTTCTTCCAAAGAAGAACCCCTCTTTTGTATGATCATCATCATGATGTTGCTCTTGTGGCTGACTAGGATTGCTGTTGGCGTCCCTCAACTCAAAAGATTGTAAACCTATACTCGAAGGGTTGCTTGAAGAAAGTGAAAGAGAGAGCCCTTGGCTTGGTCTTTCATTTCCTTCGCATGGAAACACACACCTTAAGGAAGGATCATCAGCGACCATCATGTTTCCGCTTGTAGTGAATTCGGGTTTATCGTATTGATGTTGTTGTTGCTGCTGATGGTGGTGGTAGTACTCATTTGTGATTTCATTGATTGTTGTTGCTGCCTTTGATGAGGAAGGACTTGTACTACTTTTCCCAAAGAAACCTTTCCACAACATGGAGTTTGAAGTGCTTGCTGTATTGTTATGGTGATCCTGACTATCCCCTTGGTGATGTTTTGGGAACCCAACCATCTCCATTCCAGTGCTTAAGTTAAAGATCAATCTGGGTTCGAGTCGTACCCGACCGCGACTTGATTTGCCAGGTGGGTCTGGATATGGAAAGGCTGGATTATTAGCCCATGTGTCGGCCGCGTAACAGAACCCAGATGATGATACCATGTTTGCCCTTGACATGAATCGATGAATTAAATATTGGTAGTGAAAGTTTGGTTCTGGCTAAACCTTAATTTCATCAAAAGTAAAAAGTTTACAAGTCTAATCCAAGACTATATATATATATAATATGTGTGTGTGTGTGTGTGAGAGAGAGAGAGAGATCCTATTAGTAAAAACCAGATTAAGAGATCACAAAGAATCAAGCTTGGTATGATGTTGATTGAGTTTTTGTTATTGTAAAGAAAAAGAGGTAGCACATACCAGGTGAACAAGAGTGTGGACTATGTCATGCTTCTAGAATTTGTTAATAAACCCTTTATGTTGCAATAGTATAGTGGATTTCGCTTTATGGTGGTGTTCTTTGGGAGAGAGAGAGAGTTGTGTGTGAGAGCGAGAGGGATGATGATGATGATGATGATGATGTTATGATGGATGGAGTTTTAAATAGTGTTGTCTTTTGTTTGAATTTCTTTTGTATACTGGTCTTATTAAAATAATCTTGTGTATAACTATTTTTTTTTTCTTTTTCTTTTTATAATATCAATGGGTTTTTCTTTTCTTCCTTTTACGATTGTTGTCTTTATTGTATTTTTGTATAGCTTTTTTTTTTTTAATTTTAGAAACCAATAATATAAGTATATCATTTCTCCGTATAAATAAAACATAATATGTTATATGATATGTTATAGAAAAGCATAACCTAAGACAATAAAGATGAGACACAAACATCTTCTTACAACATTAGTGAAAGATCAGATTGAGACGGTTGAAGTAAAAGTCCTACATCTACACCTTTGATCATCATATGATTTTCTCTCTTTCTTTTCTCTCAAGTGGGTCAATGCATGCATACATACATCCAAATAGACTTCTTAGAAAGTATTTAAATACTCTTCAATTATTTCATACGCATTATAAAAGTTGTTAAAAACAAGAAAATGGAAACAAAAGTTAAAATTTTAAATGTAGCCTATGTAATGAAGGTGAATATTATATCCTTTGCATTAATTAGATAGTATTAATATTGCATGAAATATCGTCTATCATTGTCTTTCCTAAGGAAACTGTAATATTAGCCGCCACACTACGCCACATGGATTGTTGCTACCAATTCATATGCCTATAGTTTGCTTAATTTGCATAAACTAGACCCTTTGTTATGGATAGGAATACCACTTTTACCATGAAATTAAATATAACGTGCCTATGCTTTTTATGACTTTGTAAATATATTAAATCTGCTTCCAACTTTGTTATAGACTATATGTTAATTTTTTTATAGAGAAATGTTAATGAGTGCTTTAGGTATTTGTTATTGGCCAATAAAAGTAATTTTATGTACTTTTACACAATAATTTTTACTTAAAATATATAATCTAGAAGTAGCTTTATTTAGACTTCTTAAATAATTTGGGCATATACGGTAAAAGTTATATATCTTTATACAATCAAAATTATTAATATCTAAGAAGACATACCTTGTTCAAATTTATATATATATACATGAGAAGACATATGCTGTGAAGGAGAAATCTTTGTACGACACAAATCCCAATGAGTTTTTTTTTTCAGAGTACCTAAGTGGGTGTTGTGGCAGGCTTTTTCAGATGGTTATATGCAGTCTGACTTCTTTTTGGGTGGATGTGGATGGGTGGGGGGTAAACTGCAAAGAAAGCTTTAAGTTCTATTATTTGTGTACTAAAATGTCAGGACTCATCAGAACCAAGTAGAAACTCATTTCTTTTACACGTCCCAAAAACAATCATGGAAATCATTTCTTCTGTGATGACTGAGGAGAGAGAGAGAGAGGGAGAGAGAGAAGTATGTTCTGGTTATGTTAATGTAATATGTATTTGGAAGAGGGAAGAGAATACGATGCGCTTGGGAATGTGAAGAAAATTCCCAAAAGGAGGGCCTGAGCAGGAGAAGAGATGAGGTGGTCCTATATTTCCATCTAATTCTAATTTATTTCCCCCCATTAAAGTAGTCCACCCATCCATCCCTCTCTCCCTCCCCTTCGCAAAGAACAGAACGGGACCGCACTTTTCTTGGAAATATATGCCATGTCCACGCGCATCACCAGGTTTGTTTGTGTCTGTTCTGGCCGTATTATTTCAAGAGGATTATGTTTAAGTGATACCTTAAGTTACTCATATCAGGTTTAGTATGTAAGAAAGGTTTGAAATAGAATTGAATGGAAACAAAAAAGGGCATGACAAATCTATTATAATGTTTGGAAACTTTTATAAAATGTTAATTCTATTTATGTATTATAGTGTTGATTGTGAAAAAAAAAATACCCATAATTTATTAATAAAATAAATATGCATTATATATTAAATGTCTATTTTTGCAAATTTAAATTAGTAAACTGTAATGAAATCCCAATTTTGCCCTTTTTAAACCCAAAAACCCAGTGATTACATGAAATCATGATTCCGACTTCTTAAAATGCATCCAAATATGAAAAACAAAATGAAACTCAAAAATCACGATTTTATCTTGAATCTATTCCAATATACTAAACATGACAGTAAGAAAAATGCGATTTCAAATAATGCTTAATATAAAAATTTCATATTCGATAATGTCAAAATGGACTTCGAATGAAATCGTAACTCTAGGTTTCCTTTCATTTCCTATGTTTAGATGTATTTAAGAGATTAGAATTATGATTTTTTTGAAATCATTGATTTTGGCTGTAAGGTGGATTGCAATTCTAGTAGTAAGAAGGTGTCATGATTCTATTCCACCTCATTAATTAAAAATTTACAAAATAAACATTTAATATAGTCAATGCATATTTTTTTTTATTCCACAAATTATGGCATTTTTTATAATTACTATTATAATACATGAATGGAATCAAGAATTTTGTAAACATTTCCAAACATTGGAATGGATTTGTTATTCCTTTCTTGATTCCATTCCAATTCATTTTATTCCAAACAATAATTGTATACTAAGAATGACATAAATGTGTTTTAAATTAATTTTTTTTCCATAATACAAATACACACACACACACACATAAGTCTACTCGCATAATTTTATCTTCCCTTGATATCTTATTTTGTTTCCAATTTATAGCACGTGTTTAGAGAGCTTCACACACACATACACGTGTGTGCGTGCATATATATAAATATAACAAAAAGTATTTAAAGAACTACAATGTGACTAATAATTATGACAAAATATTGATTGGGATGCTTTGAAATCTTTCTTCCTATTCACTTGTAGCTTACTTCTATCATTAGGATTAGAGTATCTATGCACTACAAAGTCCCATGGATCTTGAGATTTAGTAAAGTTTCTGTATGAATACTCTAGAAGCCATTTCCCTCAAAGATGGGAATGAGAGATTGTGTAGCACTCATTGCATTGTTAGTGCTAACCATTAAATTTCCTCTCTAGCTTGTCACTCAACTTAGGTGTTTACACTGATTGGAATGAAATTCTAAACCAAGTTTCTAACATAAGAATGGCTAATGACCCAAGCTAGGACAATGGGTTTGATCACTTAGTGGAAAGATTTTTTGTAAGGAATTATGATGAGTGATATGTAAATGCATTTCAAATGGTATTTAATTCCACATTACTTTAGAAGGAAGCTTCTTGTTATCACAAGAGGAAAGAAAAACCAATGACAAGACTTCCAAAAAGAAGAATATTTGTGGTTTCAACCCTAATACTAGTGCTAACTTGATTTAAAGCATCTAATAAGAAGGGAAGTTATATTCTAATCCGGTTCCTAAAGCTAATCTAAAAATTAGGGTTTCCTATGGTTAGCAACTTGTTGAAGGTGCCAAAGTTTAAATTTGAACAAAGTATATTCCTTTTGATAGTTGTGGAAGTTACATTTTTATACCAAATAATATAGATGCATTAATTTAGGAAGATATTAGTTAATATTTTCTTTCTTGTTATAGGCTATATTTACTTTCTTCCGGTTATTTTCCTATATGTATAACTACTTTAGTATAAAGGACCTATAAAAACCCTATGATGAATAGTAACAACATGATATTACCCCCTTTATGTATTGTATGAGTTTCTTCTCATTTGATTTTTATGTTCTTTTCAGTTTTCTTAAATTATGGTGAGTAAACCATGTAACCTATTATGTGTCACATCAAGTAGTTTTTGTATAGTTTGATCTTCCCTTGGTGCATCATATGCATTAGAAAAGTCTTCTATATCTTTTTTTATTTTTTTTGTTCAATTAATAGATAAAATCTTATAAAAATATTATTGATTGAGTGGTATGATGGCTGAATTCTCCTAGATTGGGCTTTTGGGTTTTCTATTTTGAATTGGCTTAGTGATTGATATACCCTAATCATATATGTTTAAAAGGTTGAAAGTGTTTGGATTTGAATATTTTTTATCCAAGGACATCATGTTTTGGTATTAGAGTAAAGGTTTGAAAAGGGAAGTGTGTGTTGAGTGATTGAAAGTGAAGATGTCTAGAACAATGTGCATAATGGTGTTGAAGAAGATATTTGATGTGTAGGAGAAGGTAATGGATGTATATTAGTAGAGATTGTAGCTGAAGTTATGATTGAGGATACTCTATGAGACTTAGTGAGATCTATTGGGGATGATTAATGTTAGACTAAGCAACTTGGGGACACAAGAAGAGGAACACATGGACAAGTCAGAAGGGTAGCTACCGATCCTGACAAAGGTATTAATAATAACTTTAAGATAGAAGCATATAATGGAGGAAATTATTAACAATAAGAGATGAAGACAATTATGATGAAAATTTTTACCTTTTAAAGGAGATAAGTCTATAGAATTATATTTTAATTGAGAGCATAATATTGAAAATATTTTTGTTATCATAATTATGATAAAGAAACTAAGGTGAGGCTAGTGGCATTAGGGTTTAATGGATAATGCTGCCTTATAATGGAAGAATTTGAAGGATTAAAGATTACAAAGAGGTAAAGGAGATATAGAAACATGGTCAGAGATGAAACACCTTATGTGTACATGCTTTGTTCCTTAATATTATAAGTCGGAGTTGCATGCAAGACTCAAACCTTGAGATTGGGTGGAGTTAATATAGAAAGCATATTAAGGAGTTTGAGGTACTTATGATCAGATGTGAGGTAATGGAGCCCATTGTGTATACTATCTCTCATTTAATAGCTAGATCAAAGTATGATATTATGAAGGTTGTGGAGCTTTAAAAGATTGATACTTTGGAGGTCGGTATATAATTAGCCATAGGGGTGGAGTGACAATTGATTGGAAACCCTTACAAGATACCTTATATGACAAAATCCAAAAGTTTTTTAATGATAGGAAGAGTTGAAGAGAGAAGGAGGTAAGAAGAGAAAGAATGAAGAAAACCATATAAGAAGAAAGAAGGTGTTAAAAGAAGGCTTCCACTAGTTTTGAAGTCAAAGGAGAAGATCAATTTTTGTTTTGGAGGTGTAATAGTCAACTTAAGTTTTTTTAAATGTCTTGGATTTGGCATATAACTACACAATATCCAAACAAAGGATGATGGTGAAGAAACAAAGAAGTGATGTTGAAAGTGAAGAAGATGAGGAGGAAGAAGTGTATGATTTGGAGTAATTTCTAAATCGGTATGATGATGAAGAGGATGAAACTAGGAGTGTTAAAGGTAATGTAATTTCTTTGGTAGTAAGGCATTCTCCGAGTGAAAATATTATACTAGAAGTAGAGTAGAGGGAGTTGTACCAATGTAGCTGCTATTGCTTTGGTAGAGAAGTTTGAAATTAACTATTTTTACCATCTTAAACTGTAATAACTTTATTGGCTTAATGACAAAGGAGCTATGCATGTCACTAAGTAGGTTGGGGTTCCGATCTACATTACTAATCATTATAGGGATGAGATAGAGTGTGATGTAGTTCCCATAAGTGCTTTTCATGTATTCTTGGGAAGGCTATGCTTATTTGATTGATGAATATTGTACGATTGATACTGGAACACTTATGTATTCACTATAGATGGTAGAAGATTTTGTTGTACCTATAAGTCCTTCTAAAGTAAACAATACTTAAATGATATTGGTCAAAGATAAAAAAAAAATTCATTATTAATGAAGGTGAGGTTTTAACATTATTAGAATTAATGGTTCTATGTACATGTCGTACATTCAATAGGTTCTAATTTAGAAGTATAAGGACCAATCCCTAAAGCCATTTGCAAGCTATAAGAGTAATTTACAAATGTATTTCCTAAGGAGTTACCAAAGGGATTACCTCTAATGTAAGGTATCGATCATAATATCAACCTTGTATAAGGAGTTTTGTTACCTAATATACCAACTTGTTACATGAACCTAGAATAAGCAAAAGAATTGAAAAGGCAAGTGGATGAGTTGATTGATAGAGGGTATGCTAGGGATAGTACGAGTTCATGCACTATTCTTGCTTTATTGGTTTCAAAGAGGTTGGTTCATAGAGGATGCACGTAAATTTTCAAGCTATGAGTAGAATTACTATCAAGTACAAATATTCAAATGTGCATTTAGATGACATCTTGTCTGAAATGCATGGTGCAAAAATCTTTTCAAAGATATATCTAAAGAGAGGGAATTATCATATTTGCATAAGGGTAGGAGATGAGTGGAAGATTGCTTTCAAGACAAAAGTATGGTCTTTTAAATGAAAGGGCATGTGATGGGGATCAACTAGCATCAAGAGTTCAAGAGTCAAAGTCCAATGACCCGTTACATGGTATTGGAGTTCCAATGACAAGAGCCAGAGCTAAGCGGATGAGAGAAGCTTTGCAAGGATTAGTGATGGAGCTGCAAGAGAAGGAACCGGAAGGAATCAACAGGATCATGCATGGCCTCCATACACGGCCGTGTATCACGACCGTGTATACTTACACGGCCTAACAGCACGGCCAGCGGCACAAACCGTGTGTCCCAACCGTGTGTCCCAGTCGAAATTTCACAGATGAATATACGGCCAAAAGGCACGGTCGTGTATAAAACCGTGTACTGTGCTCGTCATATACACAGACACATACACGGCCTAGAGGCACAGCCGTGTACGAGACCGTGTACTTTGTTCATCGCATGCCCAGCATCATACACAGTTTGAAACACGGC
>JBBMOL010004218.1:0-11467 GCA_037954665.1 Laguncularia racemosa | reverse complement strand
CCCAAAAAAACCCCTTTTTTAAATTTATGAGACATTTTATACTTTTGGCCAAAAATTATTTTCCTTTTAAAAACCAAACCTAATAAAATTTCCATCCCCCCTCTGGGGTTTTTCCCTTTTAAATTATAAATCTTTTCCATCCCCTGAGCCCAAAAAATGAAACTTTGCTTCTCTTAAAAGAAAAACAAAAAGACCCTTTTGCCCATTGAAACAAAGTAAGACTGTTTTCTCATAGAAAATTGGGTTTTTTCCCCACTGCTCATCAACAAGCTTTTCATGACAACGCTTCTGCAGAAACAAAAATCTCTTACAAAACCCAAAATTTTAAAAACCCCTTTTCATCTCTTTAAAACCCAAAATAATTTTGAGAAATAAAAAATCTTATCATAAAAAAAGGTAGTGTCTGTTTTTGGTTAATTTCAATAGAATTAAGCTGTGGAATTTTTTTCAATACGAACAAGCTTACTAAAACCCTTTAAAAGTAAAAAAAACCAATAAATTTTTAATAAAATTTTTCACGGCCTTTTGCAAATCTAAGCTTTGCCAGGAAAAACCCTGTTTTATGAAAAAAGGATGCCACCAAAACAAAAAACAGATAAATATCATACAAAATTGTACATAATTGAAATTTCATGAGTAACATAACTTTCATCAAAAGAAAAACCCAAAAATTTTTTCCCATGACATTAAAAACACATGAAAGTAAAAAAAATTTAATCGTAACATGGTATTTCCAAACAAAGAAAAAAAAAAAATTTAAAATATGCAAGTAAGCTTACTTGGAAGCTCATCTATGTAATTTTGGGCCACAGGCCAACGGGGATACCATTCTAAATCCCCAGAAAGTGCCTTGAAAAAGTTATGCACTGTTAAATTGATCCCACGCCTGCAATAGCGGGACAATACGACAAAATGCTCCTTCTGGACAAGTTTGTTCAGCAGTCCCAAAAAAAAAGAAACACACTTCTGCCAATGACTTCTAAAATTTGAATTTTGGGCATAATAAATCAGTTTTTTTAAAAAAGAAAAAAAAGATGATATTTTTTGCCCTAACAGAGCACCCTTAAAAAGTGTTTATAGACCCCCAGGAGGGGGAAAATTTTATTGAAGAAACAATGCAAAAATTTAAAGTAAAGGCGGAATTACATTTAGGTCCTAACTTTTGGACACGGAATGCAATCTCACAAATTTTTAAAAAATTTGGGACAAATAAACCCCAAAAACAATTGGTAAAGGTGCACATTTTCCCTTTAACCATTGCTAAGGGCCACAAAACCCTCATTTTTTTGGGAGCCTTTAAAGTGAAAGTTCTGGGAGTGTTAAAAACATTTTTCATTAAATCAAAAAATTGTTGTGGATTTTATTTTTAAAGTGGTGACTAATGGGCCAACAAAACCATAGGAGGTGGGAGTCCCGTTAGAAAAAGGAAAAAGGGGAAGGAGAGTTTTTGGGGGGTGGGTTGGGAAAACTTAAGCTGGAATAGGGGGAAAAAGGGCCCTACTCAAACTAAAGAAAATTTTTGGCAACTAGGGTAAAAAGGTTTCCCATTACCCAAAAAAGAAGTTTGTGAAACCTTTTATTAACAAATTTATCATCACCCATTGCAAAGAAAAATTTTTGACCCTAAACTGAAAAAAAATTTTTTCAATTGGAGACTTAAAGTGCTTGAAAAAAGACAAAGCTTCACTTTTAAATTAGCATAAAAATATCCAAGAATCCCAAAGCACAATCGTCTATAAAAATACAAAATAACAAAAAACCAAAATTTTTTGGCCAAATTTTGCAACTACCAACTTTAAAATAATTAAATTTGGGGAACTTTTGAGCTCTATGAAAAATTGGGGCAAAAACAAAAAGGCATGGGGAAATTCCCTATAAAGTAAGATTAACAGACACTAGCGGGAAAAAAAAGGAAAGGACTTTTTTTGGGAAAGTCTAACGCAACTTATTTTTGGACTTCTTTATGGGGAAAGACACGGGCAAGAATAAAAAATTTTTTCTGGGTTATTGCTAATTAAAATGAGGACCTAGGGGTCAGACGGGGAAACAAAGGAAATGGGATAAAAGGGGGTTGCCCTATAAATGTTGGAGTTAAACCTTTCCTGCCCGGGGAGCCCCTTTAAACCCGAAAAGAAAAAAATTTCAAAAAAGCTGACAGTGAAATTTTCTTTCGGGGAAAATTTTTTAAGCATTGAGAAAAGGTCGCATGAAAGGGAAGGGAACATATAAAAATGTGGGGTATGGCCTTTTGGGGGCAGGTGGGGGAGACTCCCCATAGAGATATGGGTAAGGGTTTCCATCAGAACCAACAAAAAGGGGATCCAAGTTAAAATAAAACCGCCATTGGGTTTGTCATGTGGTGCACAGCCTAAAGTCTGGTACTAAACAGCATCCTAGATTCTCAAGGGATGGGGCAGTAAAGGGTTTTGGGGGCTCCCCGCAAAGGATTCATTAAAACCTATGATGACACAAAAAGGGCTATAGGCCGGGTTTAAAGGTAACCGATGGAAATTGGAGGGGGCGGGAGGCATTTTTCTGGGTTTAGGAAGGTTGGTGATAAAAAGGGGACCAGGGCTAAATTGAAGTTGTGTGAACGTTGAGGGATGCTGGTTTGCAGTGGAAAACGGTTTTTCCCCCCTTACTCAAAAGAAACCCAACCCAGGGGTCCCAACTCCTAGGGTTGAGGGAAGGGGAATTGGGGTGTTTAAGGGGAAAAAAAGGATGGATAAAATGGAAATTGTCGGTGTCATGGCTTTTAAGCCATGGGTTCCTAAATTAAAATTTTGAAAAACCTTTTGCTCGAAATGGATAAAATAGGAGAGCGAGGGGAGAGTGGAAAAAGAAAGGTAGGAGGAAAAAAATTAAATTTTTTAAATTCCTTTTCTGTTTTCCCCTTTTTAAAAAAGCCCATAGTGAAAAAAACCCACCTTACAAAATTTCTATTTTAAGGAAAGAAAATAAACTCTCCAACCAATTTTTTAATTCTGAAAATCTAAAATTTTAATTCTGAAAAAATCTCCTACTAGAACAAAAAATATTACATATATGTCAACACCCCCCTCAAGTTGGGGCATAGTATCACAAAAACCCCAAATTTGCAAACTAAAAAAGAAAGGCCTATGACACAACCCTTTATAAAACATCACCCGGGTTTGTTTTATCAAAATGCCCCCTGATTAACCCTCAAGTTTCCCTCAGTAAAATTTCCCTCTTTGATAAAAGGTCGATCTTTTTCTATATGTTTGGTTCGATCATGTGAACTGGTTTTTTGTGCTATATTGATACAGCTTTTGCCCAAAATTTAAAAAGGAGGGTGCTTTTTTATTGACAAAATTAATTTTTCCCCAAATTTTCTTAACCACAGAAGCTCACAAACCCCTTGAGCCATAACTCTGTATTCTGCTTCACCCACTTGATCGGGGGCAACAAACATTTTGTTTTTTTACCCTCCATTTTTAAAAGGTTTCCTCCTACAATTTTTCAAAACCAGTATGCCCCTTCTATCACTTAGAGTTTCCAGCCCAATCTGCATCTGAAAAAGCATTCTATCTGAAGGTGACCATGTTTGGGCCAAACAGCAGTCCTTTTCCGGAGCAGACTTCAGAATCTCAAGATGCGAAATACTGTTTGCTTGGGGTTGATTCTCGGGGATCATGCAAAAACCCGACTCATTTAGACTGACTAAAATTTTCTTTTCCCGGGTTCTAGTAGCGAGAGATATACCCAATCTTCCTACTAATCTCTGGAAATCCCCTAAATCAACTAAATCACCAATTTCCCGCCGCACTTTTTGGTTGTTTTTAAAGGGGAAAATTTCTGCGGGTTTTACCCCCCATAAAGCCAGTTTCTTCCAAGAGATCCAAATATATTTTTTTTTTGAGAAATAAGATACCTTTCTTTAAATCTAGCAACTTCAATGCCTGGGAAAAATAATGTATTTTCCCCCCCTAAGATCCCTTGTTTTAAAATTTTCCGAGCCAAAAGTTTCTTCCATTCGAGCCATCTCCCTTTATCATCCCCTTTCACCCACTAAAATCATCACATAAACTATGAAATAGTAATTTTACTTCTTTATTTTTTAATAAATAGGTGTATGACCCCGCATTACTCTGTTGTACCCAAAAAGGGAAGTAAAGGTTTTGGCTGAACTTGTCAAACCATGCCTAGAGATTGTTTTAAAACCAAATAAAAGGGCCCTTTTTTCGGGTCTGAAATTTTTTTCCATGTTTTTTTTTCTTTTATAAAAACCCATGAGGGATCTCCATAAAAAATTTCTTCTTCTAAATTCCATGTAGAAAGGCTTTTTTAACATAAAATTTTGCTGTAAATCCCAGTCAAGGTTGACTGCACATGAAAAAACAGGACTCTGATCGTGTTTCCCTTTTAGCTACTGGAAACAAAAGTCCCCCTGGTTTCCACTCCATAGGTTTGAGTGAATCCTTTTTGCTACCAATCTTGCTTTTTAATCTTCAACCCATCCATTTAGCTCGGGGTTTATTTGAACACCCATTTTTGCCTAAACCCTTTTTTTTCCCGGGGGGAGGGCGACAAGCCCCCAATCTCATTCTTTGTCAAGGCTTTCATTTTTTTCCCAAACATTTCTCTCTTTCCCTTTTGGATCGTTTTAGTGCTTTCCCTTTCCAAAACCGTGGAAAGAAAACAGACGAAAAGGACAAGGGAAAAAACTCATAAGGGGACAAAGAATCATAGGGAAAAAAAAATAGAAATCGGATTTTAGTATGGCCCGACACCTTTCCTTTTTAGAAATAGGTTTTTCTAAATCATCAAAAGACAACTCACCAGAAGAGGAGGGGTTTTTGGGAGCAAGAGTAGGTTGCACAAAGGCTTCTTCTGTCTTTTCTTTGGGCTCCCTCGAGTACCCTTCAAATCAGGTTTGTCTAACACCCCAAATTTTTTCCCCCTGGGTAATGTCCCCCTTCTGACCATCATTTTCTCTTGGGGTAAGAATGGGGGGTAAGAGTCCCCAGAGTCTTTGTCTCTCCTCGAGTTTCCTCTTCAAATCAGGGTTTTTTTTAGACACCCAATTTTCTCCCCCTGGAAAAATATCCCTTCCCACCATCATTTTTTCTTGGGGGAAAAGGGTCAGTAAGAGTCATAGAACTAGGGATCCCTCCTTCCTTGCCCTTTTTCCCCCCCCTGAAGAGATGATTGGGGTTTGGTTGAAAATAAAGGGGTTTAGTCCCCTCTGAAAAATTAAAACCATACTTACAAAATACCCCTTTTTCCGGGATTGAGGGTTTATAGCACGAACCCTTTTGTGTTGGTGAATTTCCCAATAAACACACACCTAAGGGGTCGTGGGTCTAGTTTTCCCCCATCCCAATAGAACAAAACAAACGCATCCAAAAACCTTTGGGGGAACAATGTAAACCAAATTTTTTCCTTTTTTGGTTTCAAAGGACCCGATAGTCAAAAGCCCCAAGAGGGATTCGATTGATAAGATACAGCAATTAAAAATTTCATCCCCCCATTTAAGGGTTTTTGAAGATTCAAGGGAAAAAAAGCGCCCCCACAACTTCCAAAGATGCCAATTTTTCCTTTCAGCTACCCCATTCTGTTTCCCCAAATTTTTGGGCCCAAATTTCGGGTTAATTATCCCCGCAATCCAAATAAGAAACCCCAAAAATTTTTTTTTTATGTTTCATGCCCTTATCAGTCCTAAGAATCTTTATTTTTGATCAAATTTGGGGCAAACCATCTTATAAAAGACGAAAACAGGGAAAAAAACATCACTTTTTGCCTTAAGTAAGGGTATACCCAACATCCTTTGGGGCAGCAACAATAAAAGTTTACAAACCCTCGACTCCAAAAAAAGAAGTAGTTTTGAGGGCCCCAAACACAGAGTGAATAGTCATAAAAGGAACTTGCTTTTTTTTATACTCAAAAGGGTAAGAGTTTCGAGAATGTTTTTTCATATTCGCAACACACAAAATTAAAATACCCAACCCGAGTCTTTGAAAACAAACTAGGAAAAAATTTGCGTAACACTAAAAAGAGGATGGCCCCCAAAAGCCTTGCCACTGCAATATTCCTTATTAACATCCTTATTTCCCCCAAAAAAAGGCCTGCTGAAGACTTTGAACCCTTTACCCCCATCCAACAGAAATAACCCCTCGGCAATCTACCATGCCAATCCCCTTTCCCCGTTTAAGATCCTGAAAACACAATATCAGGGAAAAAAAACCCAAAAATTTCAATTGAGATTTTTGTAAGTGCACTGACAGATAAGAGATTCCCGGGAAAAAAAGGGACAAGAAGTACAAGGATATTCAAATGAGGGGAAAAAAAAAACCGAACCTGTTCCAGATATTGGGGTGAAAGAACCATCGGCAATTCCCGGGCAATTTTCTCTTTTTTAGACACGGGGATATTCAACAAGGTTTTTTTAGGAGGGCCGGGCCGTGTCTATTCCCCACCAAACAAAAATCCAACAAAATTTTAAACAAGGGTAGCCAAAAAAACATTACCCGATTCACAAAATTGGATTTTTACACTGGAAAAGATTCTTGATGAGACAAAAGACGCTTGAGAAGCTGAATCTCTTTAGGAGAAAAAACCAGAGTGAGTCATCTCCGGGGTTGACTCCATAGCTTCAGACAAATTGGCCAAGTAAAATTTAAACCCCTTTACCTCCACACCTCTTTTTGGGCTCCATGTAACCCTTTCCCGCAATTTTCTTTAAATGCCCTGGGTTTTCCCCCAATAACCCCATCGTAAATGAACTTTAAAAAAAAACTTGTTTTTCAGCTGTCAGATGAATCACGGGACTACCAAACCCGATTCTAAAACCCGGCCCCCATATAGAGGGATGGCACTGCGCCTGCTTTCTTCCCCGTTTTTAACATTTTGGGAAAATGCCTCCTAAAAGAAGGAAAAGGGTTTCTACCGAAAAATGAACCTAATCTGACAAAAAACATTATTTAAACCCCCCAAAAAAAAAATACACCCTTTCTTTTTTCAAGTAATTTCAGGAACTTTTTTGCACCCGGTAAAAATCTGCCGAAAAAACTTGATAAAAGTCAAGTTCTTGCCCCAAAAAAATGGGGTTGGGGTTGGTTTTTTTGGGGGGGGGGGGGGGGGGGGGGGTTTGGGGGGGGGGGGGGGGGGGGGGGGGGGGGGGGGGGGGGGGGGGGGGGGGTTTTGGTTTAAATTTTGGGGGGTAAGGGGTTTAAATTTTAAAGGGAAAAAATTAATTTTTTTTGGTTGTAAAAAATTTAAATTTGTTTTGGGAAAAAATGGGGGTTTGGTTTTGGGGGTTTTTATGGGGTTAAAGGAAAATTTTAAGAAAATTTTATTTAAAAAATTTTTGGAATTGGGTTTTATGGGGGTTTTAAAATTTTTAAATTTTATAATTCTTTTCCCCAACTTTGGGTAAAAAATTAAAAAAACCCTGAAACCCAAACAAGGGTTTTTTTTCCCATAAAACTTGACAAGGCAAATTTTCAGGACGGAAAAAAAATTAAATAAAATTTTTTAGAAAATTTTCTTACATTTTTCCCTAATGTAAACAGTTAACCCAAGCAATTAAACAAAAACTTTTAAAAAAGCAAACGTACCCTTTAAAATTTTAAACCCTTTCCCTACACAAACTGGCAAAACCCCTTTTGAATAAAACACCGGGAAGTAATAAACGCTACCTAAAACAAAAACACTTGGGCCAACCAAAAAAAGGGAAAAGAAATCACCCGGAAAGCAGTTTAGGGGGGCGGAAAAAAAGGGCAAACAAAACACGAAAGCCCCGAAAAACGGTGGGCGGAAAAGTTTTGCACGCGCCGCAAAGGGGCAAAACGGCCGGGGAAGCTTTTAGGGGCGCTTTTGAGTCCCCACCGCGGTTTTTGGGGGTCGGAGAAGAAGGGTTGGTCGGAAAAAAGGGGGGGCGCCCTTTTTGGGATTGGGGGGTGTCGACTACTTTTGAAAAAAAACCTCTTACACGGCGTTCTAGGGGTTTTAAAAACAAACCGCGCCAGAAAAAAAAAAATTTAACCTAAAAAGTGGTTTTAGGCTCGATCCCAAGAAGAATGTAGGGGAAAGAGTTAGTTTTTTATTCCTCTTTTGCTTTCTTTTACTAGACATATGTATTTATACATTACAAAAATGCATTTAGGAAAGAAAATAAACTCTCCTACTAATATTTAATTCTGTAATCTAATTTTTAATTCTGAAATAAATTCCTAGCTAGACAAAAAATTTACAAAATTTTCAAAAGTTTAAAGTGAGTCTTTCATGAGGAAACATGAAAGGCAAGATAAAATTTTAAATCTTTGGGCTAAGGGGTAATTAATGGATGCGTTGTCAGAAATTAATTTGAGATTACAGAGGTAGTCTAGAAAAGTGGTGTTGTTCAAACAAGGGGTAAGACTTTTAGTTTCATTTCTCGAGCAAAGGGTTCTCCAAAATACTTTTTGAGAGATTCTAGTGTCTAACGAAAGGGTGGTCAGAACCCATGAGGATTTCAATGGTGATTTGGTAATAAAAAGTTTGGACATGTGTTTTATCCGAAGCCCTGGGTGTACTTTGGTTAAATTAGGGGGGTAGCTGCTGTAATGTATTTCATGAGGTGGGACCAATACCCCGAAAAAAGGAAGGAGGGCATAGAGTGAAAAAAGCAAAAATTTTAGAGGAAATTTTATTGTAAAAACACTAAGCCTTTGGGTTTTTAAAAAGGGTAAGGGTTGGGAAGGTTAGAGCACCCAACATAAGGTGGGAAATGGGGGCTTGTGGAATTTGGGAATGTGGCCAACCAGGAAGTGGTGGGGTTGGAGGGGTGTGATAGAGTGGGGGGAGGGGATGGGGGTATAGATGGCGTTAAGGAGGAATTTGGGTTAAAAGGGTGGATTGGCAAAGGGGAAAAGGTTGGAAATGGGGGGTGTGATGCATGGGCCCGTAAGGGGGGGAAGCCAATGAGGGGGATTTAGGGGTTTAAATTTGGGAGGTGTGCCAAGAGTTTTTAGTTGAGTTAGGTTCATGGAGTTAATTGGGTTTTTTGGGAAAAGGGTTTGATGACTGAAGGAAAAACATGGCGGCAGAGCGAATTTGTGCATGACAATGGTGTTAGGGGTTTGGGGGGATGGTTTGGTGAGTGGGGCTCAATAAAAGGATGCAGGCCCCAATAGGGGCAAGGGGGTTCAACAATGCCCTCGGGGAAAAAAGTAGCAAAGTGATGAAGGAGAAAAAAAAGGGTTTTATTTGCCTTTTCGGGGAAAAAATTTTCCTAAAAAACTTTCCGAAAAAAAATTTTTTCCGAAAAATTTTTTTAAATCTTCCAACCGCGTTTTCGTTTTGTGTAAATCGCAATTTACATTTGATTTAAATAAGAATTGTTGCGTTTTTGGGGTACATTGCACGCTAAATTGAAAAACCCCCCCCAATTAAAATTGCTTTTTAAACCCCCGGTTTAAATTTGGGCCCCTTAAATTTTCCCTTTGCTGGACATAAATGCCAT
The DNA here is from genome assembly GCA_037954665.1 of Laguncularia racemosa. Lineage (NCBI taxonomy): Eukaryota > Viridiplantae > Streptophyta > Magnoliopsida > Myrtales > Combretaceae > Laguncularia > Laguncularia racemosa. The sequence continues at coordinate 2,004 of JBBMOL010004218.1, read as the reverse complement.
TTGTAACCATTTAACAAAATTTTTTCTCCAAATTTCTTCCATTTTCTCTCTAAAAACATTTACAAAACATGGTTTTTTGCTTGAAATTTGGTTCCAAAAAACTCTAACTACATTTCTTTTTTTTCAAGTTTTACTTTTTTTGTTTAAAATTTCGTTGTAAATTTTGTTTATTAAATTTTAAATGATTTTACACTCCATTGTTGTTTCTCCCCTGAAATAGAATGTGCTATTGTTATTTTGAATGATGAAATTTAAAAATGAAAGTGTATCAAAATTGTACATTGTCTATACCAATTAGTAAAAATTTTTAGAATTTTCCCTAATTTATAGGATTCCCCCAAAATTTTTATTAAATTTGCCCTAATTCGTAAAATTCATCTCAATTTTAGTAAATTTTCCATAATTTCCCCAATTTTAAAAAATTTGCTCTAATTTGTACATTTCCCAAATTTTTAATTAAAATTGTCTTAATTTTAAATTTGCCTCAATTTTAAATTTTACCCAAATTTGTAAATTTTCCCTAATTTTGTGGATTTTGTCAACTTGAAGAATTAGCCCATTTTGTGGAGAAAAAATTTTTTGTGAATTTGCGATTTTTGCCATAAAAAATTTTTGTAGGGTGAAGAAAAACCATATTATGATAGAGGACCTTTTAAAAAAAATTAAAGTAAAGACGGATGTAGGTTCATAGAATTATTGATAAAGATATGTAAAACCCTTTAAAATTAATTTTACCTACCCAAGGGGAGGTTTTTCCACAAAACCCCCGACATTTTTAACTTGGGTTCTATTCGGTCTAATTTTCTTTATCTAAATCATGGATGATATGAGTAAAGCCTCTTTTGAATTTGTTTAAGCAAAGGGGGGTGATTTTCATCCAGGAGGCTTTTTTTAAATTTAAAATCATACTACCCTCATTGAGGTAAATTGTAGGTTGAAATAAAATGCCCCCACCCCCCTGGCAGTCAGATGTTTCCCTCGCTTAAAAGTGATAGTTTTTCCTAAAAGAGTCTTAGGCCAGGCAATTGCGGGAGGCATGCCCGCGGCCATCCTTCCCCATAACAATGATCCAACCTTCAATGTCATCCAATGGAGTTTATACACCTTACGTGACGACCCTATAAGTCTTGGTTTTCCCACTTTTTTCTCAAAAAAAAGTATTTAGGTACACAAAATTGGGAGGGGCTCATGTAAGTAATCCCCGATAAAATTTCGTGGGGCAACCACCCCCAAGCCTAAACCCCTCCTAAGTCGAAGAACCTAGTAACTCCTTTTAGATTGGAAAGAGTTCAACCCGATAGGGCAAAGACATATAAACAACATTTGGGGAAAGGGGAAAAGACTTATATATTTTACTATATAATTTACATTACTTTTTCCATTTCCTTAATGTATATTATTTTAATTCATTTGCTTTAGCTATATAATTTTTCTTTTACAATTTTAATGAATTGAGAAATCATTTTGTTTCTCCAATTGATTTTTGTTTTGAAATTCAAAATTGTCCGAGTTATGCTTTTGACAAGTTCGAGATGTTATATAAATTTGATTTGTTATAGACTTAAAAAATTATTAAGGTTTTTTCTAATGGTCATGATGTGTGGGTTTTAAAATATTTTTTGTTTGTTATTCATTTTTCCCAAGAACCTGTTTTATCAAATCCTAAACCCAAAGAATGGGAAATAAATTCCTAATTCAATGGAAATCGCATGTTTTTACATGAATTTTTTTGAAAAAACAAAGGTTGGGACTGCGAGTTTTGATTTCAAAGAAATTTCAAGTTGGAACTGTTTGAGACGCGGGTTTGGGGTTGGATTTTAAAAAGAATTCCGCAAATATTTCCCTGAAATTTTTTTAGGAATTAGTTTGCTCCCAAAGGGGAAAAATTTAAAACCTTGCGTTGGTGAAGGGGAAAAAAAAATAGGGTTTTATTAGTGGTCTAATCCTGAACACAAATTTTAGAAGAAAAAAATTATTTTTAAACTTTTAAAACATAAAAAAGAC
>JBBMOL010004217.1:0-11469 GCA_037954665.1 Laguncularia racemosa | reverse complement strand
TTAAAAAATTGGGTAATGTTCAATTAGTCATGTTATAAATACTCAACCAAGTTTAATTTTTACACATAAAAAGGAATAAATTTTAAGAATAAATAAGTCATACAAATTTAAATACAAAAAGCAAACCAATAATCATCATCCTTTTAATCTAACTAAAATAAGCTAGCACACATATAAATTATAACTTTATGCTTGGTAGAACATCTTCTATTTTAACTACAAATTATAGATAAGCAATTAGTGAATATTTAATCATTTATAATAGGAAAACAAAGTGATAAATAAGGATAACCGGATAAATATAGAAAACTAAAGGCTTTAGAATGAAATATCCATAAATAAATGATAAGGAGGAAAATTTTTCACACAAGTTTAAGATAGATAGCTACACTTATGTGAGAATTTCTATAATAATGATGATTAAAAATATTTAGAAGATTTAAACTCATTTGTTATTCCTCTTCAATTAATCTAGATAATGTATTCACGATTAAAATAGGCAAAATTGATAAATATAGCTTATCCAAGAGCCCCTTGATCAAATGTCCAAGACAAGTGACGCTTCTTTTAATTTTCCTTTGATTTATGGTTTAATTTTGTAATGATACTTAAAAAGTATTTGGGGTATCCATCAATAGCTTTAAAAAAAATAAAAAGGTTTTTGTACTTTGTACTATTTTTTATACACTTTATAAGAATGTCACACCTTAAAAAATAACAAAATACAAAATACTACCTTATGAGAACTTTTTACAAGTTCTATTATTGATCATATACTTTACAAAAAAAGAAAAAGTAAATATGTTAAAAATTTTTAATTTTTTTATATTCAACATCTTAACAAAGTGCTTAATGCCCCATGTTAATTAATATTTTTCATTTTTGTATTATTAGTTCGTTTCTCATGGTCTTGATCGAGAAAATAAACTTTAAATTTTTTCTCAGAAGGCGGATTAAACAGGTGAAGCACGAATATTAAAAATCTAGGGCGCAAAAAAGATCAGAGGTTTAAGACTGAAAAAGGAGGATTGTTAGGCAGCTAACGAATCGGGAGTTTGAACCCGACGTGAATCGAACACGCAACCTTCTGATCTGGAGTCAGACGCGCTTTCCAAATTTCGCCAGGATCCTCAGGTTGTATCGGTCCTACAAATTTTATAAGAAAAAAAACTTTTATGTGTGTTTTCTCACCCTGATTTCGTTACGATGTCACCAATTGCTCCTACAATTCTTTGTGGTGGTCTTCATATCAAATATAGCAACAGAACCCAAATGACCAATAATTTAAAGCACTGAACAGAATAACAAGAGCAAGCAAATAAAGAGAAATTGTTAGGACTTCACATGTAGCTTCCTCTTCCTCGGCGCTCACAAATATATTTATATATACTTACTTCGGTTGCGTTTCTGTAAAGTTATGGTTACCACCTCCCGTGGGTTTTGAAATGAAGAAGAAGAAAAGAAAGACGGAAGAAAACAAAAGATTAAATAGGCGATCAAAGATACTTGTTATTATGCTTGAAAGTATATATATTTTTTTTATTTGAACTCTTAATTATTGACTAGATCACCAATTAATAAACCTAGAATCAAGTATAGATCGAAGGAGGCCGAAAGGGGTCCCGATCCTCTGAATCTAAAAAAAAAATTGTTTAATTAAATTTGTTTTAAAATTAAAATTATATATTAATATTTAATTTTTAACTGTAAATTATATTATAAAATTTAATATGGTCTAGTGATTAGATGATTAGTGTTGCATACTTAAGATCATCGGTTCGATTTTTTTAGTCATTTTTACTTTTTTAAGTTGTATTTATTGTTTATCTGCAATAAATGATTTTCATTCTCTCTCCCCTTTTTTTCTTTACTATACCATATAACATTGAATTTCATTAATTAAAAAATAACAATTAACTAAATAAAATTTCAATAAACAAGATTCATTTATTAGTAGTTTTATGATAAATAATAATTATATTCAATACTATAAGTTTTTTAGTTATATTATATAAAATATTAAAAAAATAATAGTAGTTTATATTACTTAAAGTATTGATATTTTTTTTACTATTAATATTATGAAAATGAATGAGTATTATTTTATAATCAATTTTCTAATTACTTATATTTAAAAAAGTATATTTATATATATAATAATTTTATAAAGTCAGTATAAAAAATTATAAAAACACTATATTATTTTTTATAATCTTACTAAAAAGTTTATTTTCTTAACTTTTTAGAAAGTATATCAAGTAACGTAATTGATACATAAAAAAAAGTTTAAATTTACCTTTTTACTTAGCATTAGATTGTATTGAAAGTATATTTATTTCTATGTATATAAGATGTAATATCATTGCAATGATAAGTAAATATTTTTCTACAAGTAATTCTAACATTAATTTTAATATTGTATATATGTCTCCTAATAGTATGATTTTGCACCCGCCGTTGACCAATATATACATGTGTGTGTGTGCAATTACACCTTCATTACTAATATTGGATCTAACATTCATCTCACATGCTTCATACTTCTTCTAACATATCAACTCATGTATAGGGCATAGAAAAAAGTCTTCACCACTTCAATACACTAGAAAAAAAAATTGGATTTTACAGATATAAATTTCTACCTCTAAAGTAATAATTCTATCGCTAATGACCTTTAGAGATAGAATTTTTGTTACAAATTTTTGTTGCAGAAATGATCGTCACTAATTCTATTTATTGATGAATTGTATATTTGTCACAAATTTGCAACAAAAAAACTGACTTAGTTCCATCACAAAAAGTTAACAAAATTTCTAATGAAATAAAATCAGGGACAAAAAATTCTATCGCAAATCAACCAAATTTCATTAAATTATTGTAATTAAAAATATAATAATTCAACCAAAGTACCTCTTACCATGGTAATTTCACTTACATATTAAATCCCTTATTGATTATTCCTTCTTAGTATGAATATATCTCTTTTAATTGAAACTTCCCAAGAGGTCACCTATCTTGTTAGTATCCTTCCCTAAGTACACTTAACTTTTGAGTTTTGTGTGACACATAATTACAATACTAGTCTATGTTTTTGTTATTAAAGTTATATTTTCCTATATATAATTAATATTGTATAATAAAAATCTAAATTTATAATAAATTATATAAACAAATAATATAACATTTTATCTAATTATTTAAAAATATTATTTATTATATTATTTACATTATATATTATTATATAAATTTATATATAATAAAATCGTAATATATAAGCATGATTATTTAATACTTTAAAAATATATTATATGATATAAATATATCAAATAATATATAATAATTTATATGTAAGATAAAAAATTATAATACATACATGCAATATATTATATCATTTATTTATGTATATATGTTAATTACTTTTAGATACAAAGTTAATCTATCTCTAAAAGTTGAGATTATTCTAAAATTAAATTTAAATACAAATTTGTGGTAGTTTTTTTTTTTAAATATATGTATGGTATTAAAATTTTACATTTATTTTTATAGTATTAGAGACAAAAGATTGCTCTCTAAAAGGTGATGTTTACATTTTTAACATTTAGAGATGGATTTGAAATAAAATTTGAAAATAAATATTCTGCCAAAAGTTTTTCATTTCCCGCAATAGAATCAAAGATAGAATTGTGACAAAATTGAATCTCTTGTAAATCTGTTGGTAATCTATTTTCAATTCCATTGTAAAAACTAATAAAATTGTAAAAATATGTCTTTTTTTGTAACTACCAATTCGTCACAAATCTATCACAAATTAATACTTTTAGAGACAGTTTTTTGCATTGTAAAATTTCTATCTATAAAGCTTAATTTTCTTGTGGTGATAATATATTAGTACCCCATGTATAGTAGACATTTATTGCCATAGTAGCTTAATTATGAAGAGGTTTGTGAGTTTATGACATGTTTGGTGTTTCAAGTAATCTCAACCCTTGTCACTTCACAATCTCAACAAAAATAAATAAAATAAAAAAGGAAGAAGAAAGAAAAGAACCTATGGGTTGTTGTCAAAGTTTTTATGGTAAGTCATCTACACATGAAAACTATAAGACCCAATAAACATGATAAATAAAATTTTAAAAAGTAATGGCATTTTGGAGATTAATTGTTCAAGTTGGAGGCAAGCTTGGAATTTCATAAAATTTAAGCCCCCACTATCCCCCTATAACTAAAATGTATCCTCTCTCTCTCTCCCCCCTTTTCTTCTCTTTCATTTTCCCTCATTCTCATGTATGCTCATCCTCCAGTAGTTTCCCTTCTCATGCCTTCTCAAATTTGTGAAAATTTGCAACGTAAGCCCTCAAAAGACATATTATTGTACTCTACTTGTTGTGGATAATAATAACTCTTGTATTGGGGATTATAGAGTTGGAGAACATATAAGTTCTCGCGCAATAGTGGTGTAAAATTCATGGCTTGGAATCATAGTCGAGTAAGTTGGTGTTTTATTGATTAAAATGCATTGTTTGGTGTTGGGTTTGATTTGGAACACAAAAATCTGGAAGAAAAATTTGAGTTTTGTACGTGGGAAGCAAAACCTAAGGGATATATAAGGATCAACGTAGTTGTGTTGATGCCCATGTTGCCAATATAAGCCTAAGGTGAAACACAACATGGCCATGTTGATTTGTGAATGAAATTCTTCTTCTTTCCAAAAGATACATAGAATGCAACACAATTGTGATTCACCTGTGTTGATCGTGTTATCAAACATACTCTTCAACATGTTTTTCCAAAGAGTTAACAAGAAGCAACATGCTCATGTTGCTACCCTTGTTGTCTATTCCTCTTATGAAATTGTTATCCTCGATCGATTCATAAACTCTAATGCTTTCACAATCATTGAAGCTTACTAAATGAACCATGCTAGGATGTTTTAGACATGTTCTTAACAATCTAAATTTATGCTTATGTTCAAATCATCTAATAACCTAACAAATCCACTTATTAATCTAGTTATACAAATCGTTAGAATTAAATGCAAATAGAACTATTGAAAAGTAATTTAGCTTAACTTAGTTAGAATACTAAATAAATGTTATTTATGATTCTAAATCAAGACTTAGAGTTGAGGAAGATCAAGACTGTGTGGATAGCATAATATTAGGTACTTGTTTACCATAATTGTCAAAATTGTGATTCTACTCTTACGATTTTACAAGTTTGTGATTTTATAATACTTTTTTGAATTAATTTAGATATAAAACCATTTTTATATAAACTTGTAGTGAAATCATGAGTTTACACATAAATTTGGTAGAATTTTAAATCTTTAATTGAGTTTATCGATTTTACTTATTAAAGTTAAATGGACTAAAAATTGGAAGATACAATTTGACTTTCACAAGATATTAATGTTATTAGTTTATTAAAACACTTGGAATTAGAGTTTAAAACTATGATTGATAATAGTACCAATAATGATATTGGCAATAATAATGAAGATAACAGTGATGATGGTTATGGTTAAGAGAGAGCTAAAGTTACTTTTGATGACTTTTGAGGATGAAAGAAAAGTAAATGGTTTTTTTTTTTTTTTTTTGCTTTGTATTTTGTTATTATAATTTATATTATGATACATTTCATATTGACATTATTATCTATATTGTAGTTTGATGTACTAGTATAATAAATTATGCTAATTTATTTGCACTATAAGTATGTAACTTTTATTTTAACCTGTGACAAAATTTAGATTGAATTATTTTATTTCTATCTTATATTCCATTTTTTTTATAACTATAGTAAACATATCTACAATTTTATATAGTTATTTTTATAAGTTGTAAAAACTTATATTTATACATTTCGATTCTATAGATCCTTTAGTGATTTCAAGCATAATCATGAGTTTGACAATCTTAATGTTTACCATGTTTTACGGTTATGTGTGATAGGTTACAAACATGTCTGGCTTGTAAAAGTTTTTTGTAGTTGTATTTGCTTGGATTGAGAGATAATAAGTTAGATTACCAATTATTGATATATTATGCTATCCTTAGTAGAGTTGTATATGAGATGATTTGGGTTAAGATCTGATTAAAGACTCATGCGACTAAGGACTCTTGGACATTATGGTTGTTTTGCCATGCTATGTTTATTCTTGTTTATTATTGTCTCGCTTTAATTAAATTTATAAATGAATTGCTTACATGTTTGACCATTGTATTACTGCATGTGAATTGTACTGTTTGACATGTCTATGTGCATTCTAGTATTCACTACTAGGCATAAGCTCATTCTCTTTTCTTTTTTAGCTATAAAGAACTTAATGATAATCTAATATACGACGATATAGGAGTAGGATACCTTTATCGGGATGAGGAGAGTAGTGATTAGTAGCCTAGAGCTATTGGACAATGTTTATTTAGTTGTCAGTGTTTATAAAGTGGAGATAAACTCCTATTTGTTAGTTGCCGATTTTAGTGTTGTTATAGGATAGTTACAGTATTGGCCTTCCTTAGGATAAAATGTGGTTATGAACTAGTTATACTACTTTAGTTGTTGTGTAATGATGTATGATTTGTGCTGAAGGCAGTTCATATGAGTAACTTTGATGGATTTAGATTTGCAAAGTGAGCTTTTGCATGTCATCACGGGGTGATGACATGCAGAAAGGCTATAGTGGCCTAAGTTTAGGGTGTTACAAAAAGTCTTGAAGTCTTTCTAGCTTTTGTGATGGAACATTATATAAGGAGAATATTGATATTTAATGTTGATAAAGATGAATTTCTCTTAGTTTTTTTTCTCTCTTTTTATTTCTTTAAGAGAAAATTATATGTCTATGTCGAAATCTAACTACAAGAGATGAGATCAAATTTACCTATCAACTATGACATATTATTTGAAAATACAATGTTCAAACTGCCCCCACACATACACATGCACATGCACATATATGTATGTATGTGTGTATCGTATAGAAGCTTTAAATTTCAATAGGTACAATTTGCTACATTCTTTTATTTTCTTAAAATTTTTAGTATTTCCATTCCACCATTTAAAAATCATTATATTCATTGATGCTTTACTTTACCATGTTTCTAGTATGATAAAGTGGAGGAACATACTAAAATGGGCTCTTTTTTAAAAAATTAAACTTAAATAGGTATAGGTATAAAACTTATTACAAAACTAGGTTTCAGAATGCTCTTTGGGGTGTTTAGAATTTTTCTTGAGGGCACATATTAAGATTGCACCTTCAATACAAACAATTTGTACTAAAGGTTCATTTTCAGTATACACTTCAGTGCAAACAACACTTAAAAATCATAAACACCCAGAACAGACCTTTCACTTACCAACTTTGCACTCACATGCTCTCTTGACATGTTTAAACACTTCTTTCCTATTTCACTTCCCTCCACTCAAATCACTCAAATCTTTCCATTTCTTCAACTAACAACTCAATCAAAGCACATTTTGGTACATAATCTCTTATCTAAACTCATTTTTTTTCTTTGCATTGTGTTGTTTTTTTCCCCTATTTTAGAAAACCTTGGAATATTAATAATGTGACTATTTGTATTGTAATTTTTGCAAATGGATGTTGTTGATTGTTTGTTTTTAGTGTGTTATAGTTGTTTTATGTCAAAGTTCTAGCATGTAATATGTAATGGTTGTTTTGTTAGAGTGTTAAATTTTTGTGCACTTTACATGTTTGTTGAAATGTCCCAAAGGACTTTGAATGCCTAAAAGATGATCATTGTCATGTGGTTTAAATGTGATACAATTGTTGTTAATTATTTTGTAATCAAATTGATTTTTTATTTATTTACAAATAAGATAAGAATGGGTGAATTTGTAGAATTTATCATCCACACTTTTGGAAATATTGTGAGTGGCAATTTAGGGCCAGAATATGATATAAATGCAATTAAAAAGATGAAAATAAAGAAGAATGTCAACTGTACTAAATTGTTAGATAGGATATGTAGGAGCATTGGAATCAATCTCAGTGTAGTGAGGGTTGAGATAATATATAGACATCTTATTTTCTATAGGGGTAGTGTGATGATGTAGAAAATATGAACGAAATGGTTGAAGCTTTGGAAAATTTGACATGCAATTGTTGTATGTTAGGATATCTAAAGAATTGAGGGCTCCTTTTGAATAGCAGACTTTTTAAGGGAATACTTATACCTAGTCAACACCACACAAGGAAGAGCTTATGGCTAAACCACTGTTGTATAAAGCATATGATACAACCCTTAAGCTTACGCCCTTATGCAATGCTAAAGATGAAATAGACAAAGTAGTTACTCTAGTTATCCAAAAACGAGCTTTAGAGGATCTTGATATCGTGCGTTTAGGGTTAAGGAGGGAAATGGAATTGGGAATGGATGTTGAGGAGGAAAGTTCCAAAGAAGACAAGGAGACTAATGTAAATATAGTAGATGATATGGTGGCAAGAGATCATCTAATCACACCAATGCACTCTATGCAAGCATTAGAATAGCCATTGCAAGATGAGATCATTGATATGGCAGTTAGGATCCTATTCCATTTTTCAATGTTGGCAATGGTGATGATTACATATATTTCAAAAAGATAAAGAGCACAATGGGTAGTAATTTGATTAGCAGTGAAGAATTAATGAAAGCATGAGATTCAATAGAAAGGTGGATCTTATTCAAGTTGTTAAGACATTATATCAAGAATCACTGTAACTTCAGTGTGGATGAATCTAATAAGGCTTTGTGGTCAGTTTATGGTTCAAAAAGGTAAGATGGTTGTAAATGGAGGCTTTTGATTTGTAAGAAGAAGCTAGAGGGGTTGTTTGTTGTAATTGAATTTGAGGGACCACACATATGCATTAATCTAATAATAAGCCAGGATTATCTACGGTTGGATTGTAATATGCTTATCAACTGGTTTCTAAAATTTGTTAGAGATAATCTTGAAAGAAGATTGCCGAGCTCACCTTTATAGTTGAAAATGAATTTGAATTTATGCTATCTAAGATAAGGGTGTAGGAGGGCAAGAAAAAGGCAATTGAGATTGTGTACGAGAATTAGGAAAAACTTTATAATGAGTTACCAAAGTTGATAAATGCAATCAAAATTAGTGATTTTGGAACACGAGTTAAGTGAGAGTGAAGAAGATCAAAACCCCCTGAGAAGTCAATCTTGAAGTGGATTGCATGGTGACATTCAAATTCTGTAAACCGTGGTGATTATTGATGGTACTTTTTCTGTATAGTAAGTGTAGTCACAAGCTGCTGATTACTTAGCATTGATGGAAAAACCCATACTCCCATTGGCATTTGCCTAAGTGGATCAAGAGTCGGCTCAGGCATGAAGATGGTTTTTAAGAAAATTGAAGCAATATGTTGTTAGCAAGTGTGAAACCATTTGTCTTATTTTCGATAGACACCTCGATATAAAGTTTGCAATCGATAAGGCCTTCGATAAAATAATCTTAATCTATACTATAAATATAAAAATAATTACATGTATTCTATGCACGTGTACTCTAACTTAATATATATCTAGTAAGCAAGGAAAAAGAGGCTATAAAAGCAGTAATTTAAATTTTTTAATTGAGTTCAAGTAATATTAAATACTATATTATTTCGGCTCAATTTGTAATACAATAAATTTATATTCTGTACATCTAGTAAGCAAGGTAAAAGAGAATGTAAAAGGGGTAAACACTATCAAATTGATCCCAATAATATTGCGTGGAATTGGAAGGGTACCGGTTAACAAGAATTTGAACAAAGGATGCTATGAATAGAATAAGCAGATAACATTTCCCAACCTGCAGAAGCAGCAGAGATGTTGACAAACGCAGTTTAATTGCAGGACAAGTGGAATATAATAGATGTACCTGTCGATTTTCCAGTTAAAAAAAAAAAAAGAAAAAAGGAAAAACGGAAAAAGCATGGAATAGTACCAATGTATTGAAGATGGAGAGGAAAAGATAAAAAAGGATGATCCGTTAGGTAGCTAACGGGTCGGGATTTTGAACCCGACGTGAATCGAACACGCAACCTTCTGATCTGGAGTCAGACGCGCTACCATTGCGCCACGGATCCTTCGGTAGTAAGAAAGTTTTTGCCGACACTATTTTCCCTTTTCTATGCAAAGACTTAGGGCTTGAGCTGAGTCAGTTTACGGGTGGACACAAAGCACAGCCGGGGCCGGACCAATCCAGTATCCTATCGTGTCCATCAATTTCATCCAATTCCACTCCTTTCCATGAATTCACTAACTCGATTCCTGGAAGCTAAAATATTAATATTCTCTAATTTCCCGAGTCCTTTCAACCTGGAATCTACATCTCTTATATTAAAGTGGATGGAATATTTTGTTTGGGTGCCTTACGAGCTTTTGGATTTTTTTTTTTTAATAAACTTCAAACTATACAAGATTGGTAATGAAGCTTTTGATTCTTGTTGGATCAATTCAATTCAGATATGGATGTGGCGAAAAATTACCCAGAGGCGTTGATTTTGTTTGAATAAAAATATACAATAGCGTAAATTTGGAGGAAGATACTTAGATATTCAATGGAATACACTCCTATTTTAATTGTTGATTCGAGTTAAATTTCAGAACCCTTAATGGTGTAGTTTCGACTTCATTTCGACATATAGATCCTTATAATGATATATTAAATTTACATAATGAGAGTTTTAAGCAAAGTATGAGCATATTTTGCTTAAAACTTATTTTGGTCGGAAATTACCCTGTTATCTAATTTATAAAATAAGGTATCTGCTTACTTTTTTCAGTTACTCACACAATCAGGTATAAATGAGTTCTTAAATTTAGTAACATGAGTAGAGTAACAAATATTGGTCCTGGTTGTTGTCCATCAAAACGTTTGGTGAGAGAAGTGCCTGCTTTTGTGAGAAAGATGCTCTGGTCCTGGTTATTTTAAATCATCAAACTATGCAATTAAAGCAAATTAGTTAAGTATTTAATGATAACTATATGCGTATGACCTTGAGATAAATTTACTAATCCCACAGATTGAAATTAATGTTGAAAGTGCATACTCTGCTGGTCAGTCTAGATTTAAAGGAGATTTTATCACAAATAAATGTATGGGGGTTATTTTAATATAGTCCACTTGTGTGAATATAGTAAATTTAGGAAATGAATTGATGATCATGCCAAGAATTATGTATTTTATAGGCTTACATTATTATCTTGTAGAATTATTCTAAATTATATAGAATCCAAGATGTGAATATCTCAAAAGTACGTTTATATTAGCTAAATAGAAGATCTATGATTGATTTAGTAACATCCAAAACTGATTAAATAGCCCTGCTGATCTGACGTGATTCATAGTCAACAAGCAAATGAGATTTGGGTCGAAAAAGGGTAGTGCTAAGACATCAAAATGATAATGATGAAGTGGTGGGTCATTGATAATTTTATGGAATTGAACATATTGCAACAT
>JBBMOL010004216.1:0-11478 GCA_037954665.1 Laguncularia racemosa | reverse complement strand
TTATGAGACTTATGAACCATGTTTTGAGGACTTTTATTGGCAAATTTGTGGTTGTCTATTTTGATGATATCCTCATTTACAACAAGAGTTTGGGGACCATATATCTCACTTGAGGGATGTTTTAGAAGTGCTTCGAAAGGAGAAATTATATGCTAACCTCAAGAAGTGCACTTTTTGCACAGACAAACTTGTGTTTCTTGGTTTTGTTGTTAGTGTACAGGGAATACAGGTTGATGAAGAAAAGATTCGTGTGATCCAAGAATGGCCTAGTCCAACTAATGTAAGTAATGTGCGGAGTTTCCATGGACTAGTGAGTTTTTACAGGAGATTTGTGAAGGATTTCAGTACCATTGCAGCACCACTTACTGAGGTAATTAAGAAGAACGTGGGGTTCAGATGGGGAGAGCAACAAGAGAAGGCCTTTTAGACGCTTAAAAATAAGCTAACTCAGGCGCCATTACTTGCTTTACCTAATTTCTCTAAAATGTTTGAAATTGAGTGTGATGCTTCAGGATTAGGTATTGGAGCAGTGCTCATGCAGGAGAGAAGACCAATTGCATTCTTTAGCGAGAAGCTAAGTGAGGTAACCTTGAACTACCCTACTTATGATAAGGAGTTATATGCCTTGGTTCGAGCACTGGAGACTTGGCCACACTATCTTTGGCCAAAAGAGTTTGTGATCCACACTGACCATGAATCCTTGAAGTACTTGAAGGGACAACATAAGCTAAACAAAAGGCATGTTCGTTGGGTGGAGTTCATCGAAACATTTCCCTATGTCATCCACTATAAGCAAGGTAAAGAGAATGTCGTTGCTGATGCACTTTCTAGAAGGTATGCTTTTATCTCGACTCTCAGTTCTAGACTGCTTGGTTTTGAGCACATTAAGGAATTGTATGCTACTGATCGAGATTTTTGTGAGGAGTATGTGCATTGTGAGAAGAGTGGTCATGGTAAGTTTTATAAACATAAAGGATTCTTGTTTAGGGAGAATAGACTATGCATTCTAATTTGTTCTTTAAGAGAATTACTAGTGAGGGAGTCTCATGGAGGAGGTTTAATGGGACATTTTGGAGTAGCTAAGACCTTAGGGGTATTGCAGGAACACTTCTATTGGCCTCACATGAAACGAGATGTTGAGAGGATTTGTGAGCAATGTGTCACGTGTAAGCAAGCAAAATTTAAAGTCCAACCTCAAGGGCTTTATACCCCACTTCCCATTCTTCATGAGCCTTGGGTAGATATTTCCATGGATTTTGTGTTAGGATTACCTAGGTCTAGACATGGTCGAGATTCTATTTTTGTAGTCGTGGATAGATTCTCTAAAATGGCACATTTCATTCCTTGTCACAAAACAGATGATGCTTGCAATATTGCTAATTTGTTCTTTAGGGAAGTTGTGAGATTACATGGTATGCCTAGAACAATCGTATCGGATAAAGATGCTAAGTTCTTGAGCTACTTCTGGAAGACCTTGTGGGCTAAGTTAGGAACTAAGTTATTTTTTTCTACTACTTGTCATCCACAGACTGATGGTCAAACTGAGGTAGTAAATCAAACTTTATCTACTTTGTTGAGGGCTGTCATTAAAAAGAACATTAAAAGTTGGGAGGATTGTTTGCCACATGTTGAATTTGCCTATAATCGCACAATGCATTCTGTTACTAAGTTTACTCCTTTTGAAATTGTGTATGGTTTTAATCCACTAACTCCTTTAGATTTATCACCTCTGCCTATTTCTGAGTATGTTAATCTAGATGGCAAGAAGAAAACAGAATTTGTTAAACAGATCCATGAGAAGGCAAGGCTAAACATTGAGCGAAGAACAGAGCAGTATGTGAAACAAGCCAACAAGGGTCGTCGACAAGCTGTCTTTGAACCTAGAGACTGGGTTTGGGTTCACATGCGCAAAGAGTGGTTTCCTGTGCAGCGTCGATCTAAACTACTTCCTAGAGGTGATGGACCATTTCAAATTCTTGAGCGCATTAATGATAATGCATACAAGATAGATTTACCAGGTGAGTATCAAGTAAGTGCTACATTTAATGTTACTGATTTGAGTCCTTTTGATGCAGGTGATGATTTGAGGACAAATCCTTTTCAAGAGGAGGGGAATGATGAGAACCATGATGGGAGCCAAGCCAGAAGATGGAATGTGGATCCTCTTGAAGTGCCACCTGGACCGATCACAAGAACTCGAGCAAAACGATTCAAGGAAGCACTTAATGGGTTGATAAAGGATGTCCACGAAGCCGGAAAGGATTGGAGCAATCATGAAGTTGGAAAGGATTGGAACAACCATGGGAATGCCCTTGCTCTTGTACAAGTCATAACGGATACGGGTTGAAGAGGGCGTGTCTTTACAAGGTACGGTTGTGTAAGAGTCTGGAGGTTACATAGAATCATACACGGTCGTATACATGGTTCAAAGGCACGGCCGTGTAAGGTGTCAGGAATTTCCACAAAAAGATACACAACTAAAAGTACACGGTCGTGTATATCTCCAACGCCGACTCCAAGGCCGCCAGCCTTCATTCCAACGCCATCTGCCTTTAAGTCATTGTTTTGTTATTTTACGCAACTTATTGAAGTTATGTCGTTTTGGGGCATCATTGTTACGAATTTTAAACCCTAATATAAAGCTCCTAGGGTGATGGGAATCAAAATCCGACAAGACCTATCATTAGGACAAAAATTGAAGGATTTCGAATCTTGGCGATGAGGGCCCATTTCAAGCAGATCAACCTCGGAATTAATTATTATCTAACCTCTTTTATCTTATTCATGAATTGTATATTCCAACAGGTATGCTTATTTGGTTTCACAAGGTGATGGACAAACTCCCTAAGACTCAGCTTGTGGGTTATCTATGGACCGACCTAAAACTGAAGATGAGTTGAACCGACGAATTCCATTATGAAGCTAGCTTGCTGAAGATTATTTTCTGTATTTGTAATTTATTTTTGAACCATTTATTTTTTAAGCTTATGGGACATTTTATTTGGTTGTAATTTTGCCTTTAGGATCGGCCACCCTATAGTGGCATAGTTGCGATTTTCTAGTCATTTTAACCCTAAAGGGTGCAAGTATAAATACTTGCAAATTAGGTTTTTTAAGGAGCTTTTTGAACATTGAGAAAAACACCCCTTTTGTGCCATGAGAGTCTCCTCTTGCAAGCATATTGCTCTTATCAATTTCAAGTGTGAAATTGTGGCGAGTGGACTTGGATTTGTTGTGAGTCATATCAACAAATTACAAGTTGATCCTAACTCCAAACTAGTGCGTCATATTTGGTGAGGAATTAGTTAATTTTATGTTGTTCTTGTTCTTGTGAAATTAGGGTTCTAAATTCAGATTTGGGAGCTTTCGAATTTGAATTGAATCTCATTCCATTTTATAACTAACCATCGGTTGATCCTTATATCATTTTGATTCATCATTATTTCGGATTTCTTTTGGAAATTAAGGCTTGTTCCTTCTTGTGTGGCGTGGTTTTTCATTGTAAGTTCATCCCTTGTTATTTGATTGTGCTTGACCCCCCTTTAGGCACATCATAATTTGGTATCAGAGCTTAAGGTTTAAGAGGAGGGATTGTTGCAATTGAGATTTTGAAAATTAATTTTGTTATCTTCATCTTGCCGTGAGTTGTTTAAGGTTTAAGAGGAGGGATTATTGCAAGTGAGATTTTGGAAATTGTTTGTGTTATCTACATCTTGCCGTGAATTACTTTTGGTTGTGAGAAGGGATTATATGATTTTGAAATTTGGAAATTTAGGGTTCATGTTCTTACATCATCAATTCCAAAATTGAGGATAAATTGAAATTGTTGCTGTAGTTGTTTGAAGTGGAGTGAATTGTCTTGAGTAGGAGTTAAATTTGCTGCATGTTGGAGTGATTTTGAAGTACTTGCTGAAGCTTCTATATTGTGGACTTCACCGTGAAGGAAGAGGAAAGTTAGTGCAATTGTGTAGGAAGAGAATTGTGTTTTTTTTACATTGTTGAATTTAGAATTGGGGAGGATATTTGCAATTTCCAGAATTGATTAGTGTGTAAGAAGGGAAGTTATTTGATTTCAAAACAAGCATTAAGAGTGAAGGAGTTAATTGTGTTTGTTTGAATTTGAAAATTTGCATCTTACCAAATGTGGAGGGGTTGCAATTAGTGAAGTGGTTTGATTTTCAAATTTAATTTGCTGCCTTCTTATGTAAATTGTGGTTGATAAATTGTGTCGAAGTGGAGAAGTGCACCGTGGGTGTGTAGGTGTTTGTGTGGTGTTGTGTTGTGCAAATTGGAAGTGGAAGTGTACAATTTCCAGATTTGAGTTTGTGTGGAAGAAGAGGAAACAATTTGAATTGAAACACATCCATTTACTTCAAGTAGTTAAAGAGTGGTATTGATTATATTTCATTTGAATTTGAAATTGATTCTTACCATTTGTGGCAAAGTTGCATTAAGGGTGTCAATTTTGAATTGTTGCCGTGTATGTGTGTAAATCACGGTGGAAGTGGGAGTGTATTGTTGTTGTCGCCATTTAAAGAAGCATCTTAGTTAATTTTTTGTTTGTTGCTACCGTGGAAGTGAAGGGTTGCAACATAATATTGTTGCGTGGATTTAGTGTTTTGAGAAGTGAGTGTGCTACAATTACTAGATATTACATTAGTACATCAAATAGATTGCATCCACAAAAATGTCTATTAATAGCGTGAATGGAGGAAGGAGTGATGTAGCCTATAGTCGAGTTGGTGGAGGTCAGGGTCCTAATGTTACAGGTAGGAGGACCTTAGATGAACAACTTCGGGACCTTAGCAAATTTGTTGCTACATTAGCAACAAGGATTGATAGGATGGCATTGCCACCACCACCAGTGGTACACCTTCAAGCGCCACCTAGAGCAAAGGGAGATTATCATGCTCTTAGAGGAGATAGAGATGATAATTTTGGGCTTAAACCATACCTAGAAATGGAATTTAGACCACTTAGAGGCCCCGAGTGTGCAGAGCTACAATGCCTTCATTTGATGGTAGGGGTTCCATAGATGAAATTGTGCAGACTCAAATATGCCGACCTTCAAAGGTTCTTAAGGGCTCTAGTGACACGAGCCAACCCTTAGGGCATAAAAGATGTCAAACACCACTGTGCCAACCTTCAGAGGTTTCAGAGGATAATGATCTGTTGGGCCAACCATTAGAAGACCCTGGGGATCAGCATCATATAGATGAGTCAGAAAAAGAGGAAACAAACTCGATTGAATGGGTTGAGACAGAGGAAACATCAGTAGATAATGAGTCCTTGTTTGTGTTACAGAAGAGATACATCATAGCAATGGAGGAAAGAAAACAATCATCTACTATGGTATTTCAGATATTGGGATTCTGTAGAGATACTCCTTCAGATGGATTGCTTTTGGAAAACAGAGTCTCTGCTGCATTTGAACTGCCAGATTTGAGGTCAAATCTTTTTGAGGTCCGAGGAGATGATGGGAATCAAAATCCGACAAGACCTATCATTAGGACAAAAATTGAAGGATTTCGAATCTTGGCAATGAGGGCCCATTTCAAGCAGATCAACCTCGGAATTAATTACTATCTAACCTCTTTTATCTTATTCATGAATTGTATATTCCAACAGGTATGCTTATTTGGTTTCACAAGGCGATGGACAAACTCGCTAAGACTCAGCTTGTGGGTTATCTATGGACCGACCTAAAACTGAAGATGAGTTGAACCGACGAATTCCATTATGAAGCTAGCTTGCTGAAGATTATTTTTTGTATTTGTAATTTATTTTTGAACCATTTATTTTGTAAGCTTATGGGACATTTTATTTGGTTGTAATTTTTCCTTTAGGACCGGCCACCCTATAGTGGCATAGTTGTGATTTTCTAGTCATTTTAACCCTAAAGGGTGCAAGTATAAATACTTGCAAATTAGGTTTTTTAGGGAGCTTTTTGAACATTGAGAAAAACACCCCTTTTGTGCCGTGAGAGTCTCCTCTTGCAAGCATATTGCTCTTATCAATTTCAAGTGTGAAATTGTGGCGAGTGGACTTGGATTTGTTGTGAGTCATATCAACAAATTACAAGTTGATCCTAACTCCAAACTAGTGCGTCATATCTGGTGAGGAATTAGTTAATTTTATGTTGTTCTTGTTCTTGTGAAATTAGGGTTCTAAATTCAGATTTGGGAGCTTTCGAATTTGAATTGAATCTCATTCCATTTTATAACTAACCATCGGTTGACCCTTATATCATTTTGATTCATCATTATTTCGGATTTCTTTTGGAAATTAAGGCTTGTTCCTTCTTGTGTGGCGTGGTTTTTCATTGTAAGTTCATCCCTTGTTATTTGATTGTGCTTGACCCCCTTTAGGCACATCATAATTTGGTATCAGCCTAATTCCAAGCTTAAGTACAATCAAAGAATCAAGGAAAACTCCTCAATTCACAAAAACGCAAACCGGTTCACCTAGTAAGCAATTTCACGTGAACACCTTGTAGAATTGTGATGGAAATGGTTGTTCAAATGATATAATTGTAATCTCTAATGATAACTTAACCACAATAAGGCTTGAGAAACACGTGGAAATCAGATCAAAATGAAGCAACACAAACCAGGAATTCCACTTCCCCTTTCATACCAAATTCACGCCAAATGCACTAAAAATGATAGTGAGTTCAATAACTAAAAGAACAATCAATCTTACAAGGTTGATGTCCACGAATTACAATAACCAATAAGTCCAAGAAAGATTCAAATCTACCCTAGATATGACTCACTAGAGAAGAAATGAACAACAACAAAGATGAATCGATATTACTCATGATTTCTCCTTATTGCACTCGCCACAATTCCAACTTCTTGGGATTGAAATTGATAAGAGAATTTGGGAATTAGGAAACCCTAACCCCTCTCACAAAATGTGAAGTTGTTTTTTCTGAAAAATTAAGCCTCCTCAAACCCTCTCTTAAGCAAGTATTTATACTTGCTACTCGTAGGGTTAAAAAGTGCTCAAAATTACAAGTTTGCCACTTTTAAGGTGGCTAACCCTAAATGAAAGTTACAAAGAAATAAAAGTGTCCCAAAACCAAAATACAACTAAAATAGTTCATAAAATGAAAAATACATAAAAGAAATGCTCTTCATGATGCCGATCTTCTATAGGATCCATCGGCCCAGCTCATCGCCGGTTCAGGTCGGTCCATGGATAACCCACAAGCTGAGTTTAAGTGAGTTTGTCCATTGCCCTGTAAAGCATGATAAGTATTCCTGTTGGAATATAAAATACATGAATAAGATAAAAGAGGTTAGTATATAAATAATTCCGGGGTCGATTTGCTCAAAATGGGTCCTCATCGCCAAGATTCGAAATCCTTTAGTTTATTGCCCTAAGATAAGTCTTGTCGGATTTTGATTCCTATCATCTCCCCGGGCCTCAAAAAGATTTTCCTCAAATCTTGTAGATCAAATGCAATAGAGACTTTGTTTCCTCCTAGCAAGTCACCTGAAGAAATATCTCTGCAGAATCCCAATATCTGAAATACTACAGGTGGTGATTGTCTTCTCTCCTCCATTTCCAAGATGTATCTCTTCTGCAACACAAATAATGGCCCAACTGCTCATTACCCTCTAAAACCTCTGAAGGTGAACATAACTGTCTCTGAATAGTCTGGCTCTCTGTTGGTCTACTCGTCTGACTATGATCATCAGGATCCTTTGAAAGTTGGCACATCTGTGTTTGACAAATTTTGTGCTCTAAAGGTTTGTTCGACTGCTCATGGCCCACTAATGGTCTACTGATTTGTTGCTGAACCCTTTGAACCTCTGAAGGCGACATCGGATTCAGAATAATTCGTTTTCCCTCCTTCTGGAATACATAAGTATTCCTGAAGCCATCATGTAAAACCCCCTGTCATATAACCAAGGCCTGCCAAGCAATATATGGGATGTAACATAGGCACAATATCACACTCAATCTCATCAAAGTATTTATCCCCTACACTGAATGGTACCCTAGCTCTTTGGGTTACATGCAAATGCCCCTGATCATTAAGCCAATGCAATGTATACGGTTCAGGATGTGGAGTAATAGCAAGTTTTAGTTTCGATACCATCGATGCTGCTACCACATTGGTACAACTACCACCATCAACTATAAGGACACATAAATTTCCTTGTACCCTACAAGAAGTATGGAACAAGTTTTCCCTTTGTTCGTCATCCTTAGTAGTAAATGTAGTCAATGTCCGGCGTTAATACATTTGGCATAATGAAACATTTCACTAGACATGATTGTGTTCAAACCCAACAACACAATAATTTATCTTCACACTTCCACGGTTCAAGCACACAACCAAGTACAAGTGAAGTACACTCCACTACTTTCAAGAGTAAATAGAATTAAATTCAACTACAGGTGTTTAAGTAACTAATTTAATTACTTTCACACTTTAATGACTTGTTTGAATTTTAAATTCTACTACTCACTTTCCTTAATTCTTGCCTTGATTTCTCACCACTTAAATACACAATGGGCAGCAAGGAAAATACTCACACAACACACCATCACCGCCACAAAAGTCCCCTTATGCTTACGATTCAAGATGCTTTATGCCACTACTAACAAAGTTCTTGACAACACATACAATAACCAATGTCAAATGTACACAACCTCTACTAAATTAACAAGAATTTAACTCCAACTACACTCCTCTACCATGGCATAATTCACTTCCACAAATATAACCAAAACCGCAACTTCAACACAAGATAAGGCAGCTTGTTCATAAGTGCACAACATCCACAAATGGTAAGAGGCTTTTCAAATTCAAATGATACACAATTAATTATGACTTAATGTGTATTTGAGATTTCAAATTGACCTCTTAATGTACACTTTCAATTCTGATTTCAAATATGAAAATAATAATTATGATTCCTCCAATGTCCAAAAATGCACACACTACACAATTTTACTTCACAATTGAAACACCACTCTTCCCCTTCATGGTTTTTTAACCTTTAATACACTCTCACACTTTAGGGATGGCTCGTGTCATTAGAGCTCTCAAGAACCTTGAAGGTTGGCATACCTGCGTCTGCACATTTTGCTCTCTGATGGTTTGATCATGTGGCTATGATCCTCAAGATTCTATGATGGTTGTTTTATCTGTCTTTGCATCTCTTGGACCTCTGATGGTGACATAAGGTTCAATACTATACGTTTACCATCCTTTTTAAACATATAAGTATTTCTATACCCATCATGTAATACCATCTTGTCATACAACCATGGTCTACCAAGTAATATATGGGATACACAAAGAGGAAGAATATCACATTCAAGCTCATCATAGTACTTGTCCCCTATATTGAAGGGTAGCTAGCCCTTTGGGTTACACAAAGACTATCCTGATCATTCAACCAATGTAATGTATAGGGTTTGGGATGTGGGATAGTTTCAAGTTTCAACTTCGATACTAATGATGCAGCTACAACATTAGTACAACTACCACCATCAATAATAATTGCGCAGAAGTTCCTTGTACCCTACAAGAAGTATGGAACAAGTTTTCTCTTTGTCCCTCATCAATGGTTTGAAAGGAAGTCAAGTCCCGATGCAATATGTTAGTAGACAAATACAACTCACTTGACATTGTTGCTTACTGATTTCAATAACCTCAATACACTTCACCACACCACAACAACACACCCTTACACGCCCCTACACATCCACGATGCTCACAATCAACCAATACAAGAAATGTTTATTGGACTTCAAGTAAGTTAAATAAATGAAGTGCACACAATTATTTCTAAGTAGTTAAGAATTAAATTCAACTAGCAAGTGTTTAAGTAATGAGTTTCAATTAATTTCACACTTTAATGCTTGTTTTTGAATTCAAACTTCACCACACAACTTTCCTTTCTTGCATAAAGTTTTACACCCCACAATGAGTCTTAATGTGCAGCACCTTACGCTACACAAAACTCCACAAATTTGCAGCACATTACACTACACACAACTCCACAAATTTACACCACCACACACACCTCACTCCTACACGGTGCAACCAATTCACTACAAAACTACTACACGTTGCAACTTTTTTTTTTTAAAAAAAAAAAACCTCTTACACCACCACACATACAACCACGGTGCACTCACTTCACCACAACACCAATTTACCACGTTGCAACACCTTCAATCAACATACACACATAATGCCACAAATACATACCCTTCACTAATTTTACAAAAACACAACTCCACAAACATATACCTTTTATGTACGTTTGATGGGTGTCGAATCCAACAAAAATAAAACCTACTCCTAGACAATTATATGATTTGCATATAGTGGTGAGTAGGGTCGAATCCACAGAGATTAGTTAAACTTATTTCTATTCAAGGAGAATAAAAGGGAAGAGAAAAATGGGGGTTTTGTTTGTGAATCAAAATAAAGTAAAACAAGGTAAGAAAATCGGATATTAATAAAAGCCTAGCCAAAGGAATCAAGATAGTTTAATTCTAGGAATTGATCATCGATGCAAATGTTTTCTATTCTTAGTTCTAGATAAACTGGTTATGGTTATTAACAAGCTCTAACAACCTATCTCTCTTACTTCCTCGATAACCTCAGACAAGCGCTTTGAATTATTTCTCTTATTGATTAAACAACCCTAGACAAGCGCTTAGGATTTAATCTATCAATAGCATTAAGATCTAGAGAGACCACCAATTCATGCCAGTAGATTATAAGATAACCTATTTAAACATGATCACACACCTCCATAACATGAATTCGATCATCTCTTTTATAACCAAACATGTTATTGCGTCACTAAGACTAGAACAATCAAGCAATTACGGATTTGACGTGCTAGTTGACAATATATTAACTTGCTAATTGAGTAGAAGAGCTCTATTCATACCAATCAACAAAGATAATAATGACAAAACGATCAGAAGATATATGAATACCGAAAGCAAAGAATAGAATAAATACAAGTCAATTAACCTCACAATTCGTGGAGAATTAAACATCTATGACCCTTTGGCTAGAAATGTAGCTTAGCTACTCATGTTCATCAACAAAACGAAAAATAAAATAAAAACATAATGAACCCGGTTGCCTGCTTGCCTTCGCATTTCCTTCTTGTCTCCAAGGTGATTCTAGATTCAAAGATTCAAAAGTTGTCCTAACCCTCTAGGGTTGGTGATAAGATCACATTATACTTATATTTTCTTTTGGACTTATATTAAATTTATTTCAATATTATAAGAAAATATAAAGAAATGATACTTAATGGTGTTTATTGTGAAAATACAGGTTTTGAGGACCCAAAGTAAATTACAATTTAATTGGAGGAGTTTTTCACAAAATTGAAGAAGCGAGCGGAGGATTGCAATAAAGGCCGCCGGCCTTGGGCCGGCCTACATTCAAGGCCGCCGGCTTTGAGCCGACCTATATTTAAACCG
>JBBMOL010004215.1:0-11480 GCA_037954665.1 Laguncularia racemosa | reverse complement strand
AAAAGTACCTTTTCCTTAGAATTCTATAAAATCAAAGTAAATTAACACCATTTAACTAAAAGATTAAGTAAAAAATGGCTCTATCAGGCAGCCCATGTTTAAGGTTAGTATTCCTTTTTTTATTATTTGCTTTTATATTCGTTGTTACATAATAATAATAATAAAAAAAGTTTTTTTGCCGAGCTAGCATGGGAAACCCAGGCCATGGGTTGGTATACCCCACCACATGTCAAAAACGCCGGCACAAAATTGGCTATCGATGGATAGACCAACCCCATGTTAAAACGGCCGTGGGGCATCCGTGCCTTTCTTTGGGTTTTGTTTTAAAAAAAAAACCCCCTTCCTTTTTATTTTAATCTACACCTCCTCCCAATACAATTCCCTTTATAAACTTACTCTCCTCTCGAAATTTCTCCCATTCCTTTTTTTTCCTCTCAAAATTCGGATTTTTCTTCCTCATTCCCACTCCGTGTAACATTACAAGGTAAAATCTATCCTTCTTTTCCAATTTTTTTTTTCAGATTTTTCAAGTTTTTAAGCATTGCAAATGGGTTTTTTTCCTCTTATCATCTAGGTATTAATTTTTTATAATATATATAATAAATCTGAGATATCTTTTATATTAGTGTTGTGGTAACTTTCCATGGGGTTAAGCAAAAATTTTGGGGGAAAAAATGCTAATTGCATTGTGATTTTCGAACATGAAAAGCATAAAATTGTATTTTTACGATGTTTTTGGAGGAACTTGGGGTAAATGGTTATAATTTTTCAATTGAATTTTTTTGAAGAACCCTCCCTACAGAATTTACTTTATATTTTTGCTCGATCGACAGTGGGAAAATAGACAGTGGGGGATGTGAATATATTTGACTCCTTGAGATAGGGTCTATGACTCAAAACCGACGTTTGAATGTTATTTTTAATAGTAGTAAACGTTTCAGACGTCAATGTGAGAGAACCGAAAGGGATATTTAGGGGGCTTGATTACAAGATTGCTAAAAAATAGGGGGGGTTTTCCCAAACTCAACCACCCAGTGATAGAGTAGGTTCTTCAACACTCATGACTGAGGGGGTCCTTAAGTGATGGGGCTTTGGTCCAATCCCGGGTTGAAGAACAAGGTCCTTACAGAATGGAAGTTCCTATAAATGAGATGAGAGGCCTTTCTTCTTCTCTTGCACAATTCAAGGAAGATATTGAGGAAATAAAAAGGGAACAGCGAGTTCAAGGAAAGGCAATCAAGAGCATGAAAAAGTATATGTCCTCTTGCTTCACAAAAATTGGAGATGCATTGGGTATCTTTATTCCCACCGTGTGGGGGAAGTGATAGAGCCATTTTATACTCAATCTTTATAGTATGAATTGTGTTAATTTATTATTGATTTTATAGAAATCATAAGGAAATGGTAACTTAATTCTATTATGGTGATAAATCAGGTTAAATGGAGTCAAGGGTGCTAATTCAAGTAAATTAGAGAAGTCATCTACAACTTGAATCAAAGACAAGGATTTACATCACCGGATGAAAGTACATGGGCGTGTAGTTGAAGTACACGGTCGTGAACTTAGTTTTGAATTAACAGGAAGATACATGGTTGAAGTACACGGCCGTGTATCTGTCTAGAAGGAGACACGTTTTGAGGTACGGCCATGTTGTAAACCATGCTATACACTGCACAAGAAGGTGGCAATATGGACTTCCAACAGAGAGAGACACGGCTTGTGATCTGACCGTGGTGGAAACCGTGCTTGAAGCCGTGGTTGAAGCCGTCGTGGAAGTTGAGATGGAAGACGTGCCAAGGATGAGAAATTGTGGAACATCAACCAGAGGATGGCACGGCTCGAGATCTAGCCGTGGTTGGAGCCGTGGTACACACTGGACACGGAAGATGATACGTGAATTACATACAGAGGAAGGCACGGCTTGCCCCACGGCCGTGTTGTTGGGCGTGCCAGGCGGACGAAAAATTCACTTCTCGAAATCTACTTGAAAAAGGAAAGATATTTTCGTATCTTGCTAGCAAAAGATCACCTGCCATTCCTTTAAAAATATAAATAGAACTAACCCTAGGGGGTTTTAGAGGCATCTTGAATTTGGAATCATCTTGGAGACAAAAAGGAAGAAAGGAGGCAGAGCAGGCAACCAAGAACAGAGGCTTGCTATGTTTTTACTTTTAATTTCCGTTTTTCTTATGAGCATGTGTAGCTAAGCTACTTTTCTAGCCAAAGGGTCATAGAAGTTTAATTCTCCACAGATTGTGAGATCTAATTGATTTACTTTTATTCTGTTCTTTGTTTTTGGATATTCATATATCTTCTGAACGTTTTGTCATTATTATCTTTGTTGATTGGTATGAATTAGAGCTCTTCTACTCAATTAGCAAGTTAATATATTGTCAACTAGCACGTCAAATCTGTAATTGTTTGTTTGTTCTAGTCTCGGTGACACAATAAACATGTTTGGTTATAAAATAGATGATCGAATTCATGTTATGGAGATGTATGATCATGTTTAAATAGGTTATCTTATAATCTACTGGCATGAATTGGTGGTCTCTCTAGATTTTAATGCTATTGATAAATTAAATCTTAAGAGCTTGTCTAGGGTTGTCTAATCGATAAGAGAAATAATTCAAAGAGCTTGTCTTGATTATCGAGGAAGTAAGGAGAGATAGGTTGTTAGAGCTTGTTAATAACCATAACCAGTTTATCTAGAACTAAGAATAGAAAACATTTGCATCAATGATCAATTCCTAGAATTAAACTATCTTGATTCATTTAGCTAGGTTTTTATCAATATTCGATTTTCTTATCTTGTTTTAACTTTATTTTGATTCACAAACAAAACCCCCCATTTTTCTTTTTCCTCTTTATTCTCTTTGAATAGAAATACATTTAACCAATCCCTGTGGATTCGACCCTACTCACCACTATATGCAAATCATATAATTGTCTAGGAGCAGGTTTTTATTTTGTTGGATTCGACACCCATCAAATTTTGGGTGCCATCACTGGGGATTGGTGTCAAATTTATTTCTATTCTTACATGACTCGTTCTTTTCACACAGGTGCATTCAATTATGATCCGGAGATTGAGAAGACTCTTAAGAGGCTGCGACGAGAAGCTAGATCATCCCCTAGACTGAACTTAGCATCGGATTTGTCTGATTCATCCCTTGATTTAGAAAAAGAAGATGATATGGCAAATCCCGAGAGAACATTAAGGGAATTGGCCGCACTGGATGTGAATCAACAACTACTTTGTATTCACTATCCCAAACTAGCTGTTGAATTCGAGTTGAAATCTGGGTTGATAGATCTGCTACCCACCTTTCATGGTCTTGAGAATGAAGATCCTCATAAGCATTTGAAAGAGTTTCATATAGTGTGTTCTAGTATGAAGCCGTAAGGAAGAACCGATGATCAAATCAAGCTACGTGCTTTTCCATTTTCTTTAAGTACTAAAGCTAAAGATTGGTTGTTTTATTTGCCTCCAGGTTCTATAATCACTTGGACAGATATGGTCAGACTCTTCTTGGACAAATTCTTCCCCGCATCCAGAGCCGCTGGTATAAGAAGAGAAATTTGTGGTATAAAACAGAGGGATACCGAGACTCTTCATGAGTATTGGGAGAGGTTCAAACAACTGTGTGCAAGCTGTCCACAACATGGGATATCTGAACAACTTCTCATCCAATACTTCTATGAAGGCCTGCTTCCGATGGAAAGGAAGATGATGGATGCTGCAAGTGGAGGCGCCATAGTAAACAAAACCCCTGGTCAAGCAGGGAATTGATCTCCATTATGGCTGCCAATTCGAAACCTTTTGGGTAAGGCAGATACATCTTAAAGGGAAAGGTAAATGAGGTAGTGTGTCAACCTTTAACATCAAATTTCAATCTAACCTCCCTTGTGTAGCAGCTAGCCTTGGAAATACCGAGCAAGTGAACCTTGCGGAATTTGTGCTGCTCCTAACTCCCACCGACATGTGCCCCACATTAAAGATGACAATCAAACACGCCAAGTTTAGGAGGATTCCCAGGACAACCGCAAGGAAGTATGATCCCATTCGAATACTTACAATCCTGGGGGAGGGATCATCCAACTTCCGATATGGTAATAACCCTCAACTTTTCCCAACAATTCTAGCCAAAGCCATCACACCAAGTACCCCAAGCTCCTTCCACTTTGATACCCAGAACATAAAAAAAAGGGGGAGCGTAAATTCAGCAAGTGCACTGGTCGTACAAGTAAAAAGTGGTAAAAGTAAGGTTGTCATCCCCCAGGAACCAATAGAGTACTAGATCTATGGCAATTTTTATCAAATCTGGGTGTTTTAAAAGGGGGTTTTTTGAAATGTAAAATCTAAAAATTTAACTTAAAGCAACAAAAAATTTTATGATGAATCATCAATTATGAAAAAGGGGAAATTTTTGAATTCACCCTAGTTTTGTTAATCAAATTGTACCAATTATGTCAACTGGTGGTTAAAAGGGTTTATTCAAGTATTTAGAAAATCCTTTTTAGGGGATTTTGACCTTAAATCAATTAAAACGGCTTCCGCGTCCCAAATTAAACCAAGGAATCAAAATTATGTTCATACACCTCCCCGATGCTACAAACAACTAAGCCCAAACAATTAACCCAAATCCCTTAGTGAAAATTTAAATAAGAACATTGCATTGCGCCCTCCATAAACTCAAATTTAAAACCAATTATCGCAACTCCCGTATTGATAATCAATCAATTAAGAATTCCTAAAAAATCCTAATCAATTCCCGTATCAAAGGTTCTACCTTTATAATCAAAGACCATTATAATTGAAAAAAAGGGAATTTGCAATCATGAATAATCCAAAAATTTCCTAATTCAAACATGGCACAATTACCTTTTAACATTCTAGAGTTTCACCCAATTTCCCACAAGGATGATTTAGAACATTATATATGGTTGCATAAAAACAATTTTAAATAAAGAGGGGCAATGGAATTCATATTAAACAACAAGAATAAAATAAAAATGGCAAAAAAAAATAAATAAATGAAACAATGGTTATAATCTTCAAGAGCTTCAAAACTTCTAAAATGACTCCTTGAATTCCCTTTAATTGAAACAAAATTCAACAAAATGACATTCTTCCCTTTAAAATAAACTTTGGAAAAATCTAAAGCACCTAAGGAAATTCTAATTATTCAAAAGAAAGACAAATGATGCAAAACAAAGAAGAAGAACAAAGGATGCTAAACAAAAGATGCTAAGCAAAAGGGGTTCTAAACAAAAGAAAAGGATCCTCCAAGGTTCACCAAAGGGGGTTTTTTATGATCCAAAGAGGAGGGGGGTAAGGTTGATCTGATGAGGATTTGAGTCAGCAAATTTAATTAGAAACGATTTTGGAGAATTCTGCAATGGATATCCGGGGAGTAATGAAGGGGCCCGGGTCAAGGCCGGCTTAAAGGCCGGCGGCTTTGCTTCTTTTTGAGGCCGGTTTAAAAAGGGCCGGGTCAAGGCCGGGGGCCTTGAATGAGGGCCCACCCAAGGACGGCGGGCCCTTCAGTGCAATCCTTCCTTTTACTTCTCAATTTTGGAAAAACCTCCAATTAACTTGTAATTTACTTTTTTGGGCCTCAAAACCGTATTTTCACAATAAATACCATTAAGATCTTTTTTTTATATTTTCTTATAATATTTAAAATAAATTTTAAAATAAGTCCAAAAAAAAATATAATATAATGTGATCTTATCAAAAATCCCCACACTTTAACTTTTGCTTGTCCTCAAACAAAATAATTGATTTAAACAAAAGAAATCCATCATTAAACTTTGGTGCCCATTATCTGACCAACTGAAAATTTTTAACTAGTATATCTATTTTAAATTTAGTAGTTAATCTAAATACAACAGATTTTTAATCCCAGTGTTTAACAATAGAAAACAATACTTAGTCTATAAGGAAAAACATTCATTTAACTTCATTGGTTATTAGCAAGTATCATCTCCCTCAATTTTACTTCTCTAAACAAGATAACAAGGAGTGAAAGCATATGGTATCCATTTTTTTCCTAGAATTTCTCCCTTTTTTTTTTTTCTTTTTTTTTTGTTTTATTTGCCGATTGGCAGCGGAGTGAAAAGACTTATCACTTTCAGAGGGACCAAAGCTCGCCCATGTCAACCTGACTTTCATTAAGGTACTAAATTTTAGCCATTTCCGGCCCTCTCGTTATTGTGAGTTTCATTGAGTCGGCATAAAAAAGAACAACGTCATCCTGGGCTCATCGCCTAAGTGACCAAGGTTTTAAAGGGACCCCTACGAACTCTTCCTCACACAACATTTAAATTGGATACTCATTTAACTCACTTCTGAGTTATTGGAGTAAAGGCTTTTTTTCTTTTTTTTAAGGACAACTAAGATAACATATTTCCTTTACAACTTTTACAAGGTGTTAAGGTATTCTCAAAAAGAAATTTCAAGAGAGATTTTATCCCAACCAATTTTTCCTTGAAGTAAACTTTGCATGTTTTTTCAACTTATGACTCAATCTCAGTCAAAGGCTTAAACATAGGGTAAACCCCGTTCTCTAAGAGATTTTACTCTTAAATTTAACTATGATAAACAATCACAACAATTGGCGAGTAGGGCACCATACTATCATTTCAGATTTCATTGAAAACACTTAAGGACATAAATAAAGCATGGGATTTGGTAACTCATGCATGGGATTTTGTAAGCTCATGATGTGTGCAATCATTATACTTCTACATTTTATAATCCCATCCCCCACATAAATTGGACAAAAGTCCCTCCATTGTTCCTAATAATCACAAATTAAGGAAACGAATGTTAATCCAGAATTGAAATACTGGTACTTCCCTGGTAATAAAATTGTTCATCAGGAAGAAAATTCCTCCTATAATGTCCCTGTCATCCTTGGAAGTGTCTTGAATGCATCGGCAACTCTTATCCAGCCATTGAATTAGTTTTTTTTTTTTTTTTTTTAACACAACACAGTGTTATACTTTTTGAGCATGTGGAAGGGCTGCCTCCCATGAAGCGCTTATTTAAAGTCGCTAGCCCGACTTTTCCAGTCAAGTTCTTGAATCTCCTAAATCGAAGTTGTGGCCTTTCTTTCAACATGTTCCCCTTCATAGTAATGTTTGATAATAACCGTTTACTCTTTTGGAAATACGATTGTCTCTGCCTTCAACTCAACTGCACCATAAGGAAACACATTAACAATTTCAAATGGTCCAGGACCATCCGTGATTTCAACTTACCTGGGAATAGCTTCAATCGAGAGTTGTATAATAAGACTCTTTTGACCAGGCAAGAACTCCCGCTGTAGATGTTCTTATCATGCCATCGCTTTGCTCTCTCCTTGTAAATTCACCGCATTTTTCATATGCTTCCTCTCTCATCTCGACCATTTGATTCAATTGGAGCAACCACTTTTCACCTGCAACTTTCAACTCAAAGTTAAGGTATTTTAAAAGGCCCATTATGCCTTGTGCTCAAGCTCCATGGGTAGGTGACATGATTTACCATAAACAATCTTGTAGGGGGACATTCCAAATAGGTGTTTTAAAATAAGCTTTCTATAAGCCCACATGCATCATCAAGTTTTAAAGACAATCCTTTCGGGATGCATTGAATCTAGTTTTCACTAAGAAATTTTGCTTAATATCCCAATTGTATACCTCAACCCTGTCCACATTTGTGGATGATAAGGGGTGGCAATTTGTGGGGTAACTCCATATTTTAATAATAATTTCTCAATTGCCATGTTACAAAAGTGTTCCCCCATCACTTATTATAGCTCTAGTACCCCAAATCTTGAAAATATATTCCTTTTTTCAAAAATTTAATGACAACCCACTGTCCATTAGTTGTAGAGCAACTGCCTCTACCTCCATTTCGAAAACATAATCCAACACTAAAAAGAAATATTTGTTTGAAAAAGATGAGGAACAGGACCCATAAAGTCGTTCCCCAAAACGTCAAAAGTTCAAATTACAAGTATATTATTTTGTGTGTAATTCAAGCGTCTTGAAATATTGACAGTCCTATTGGCATTGAGCACAAGTCATAATGAAGTTCCTTGCAATCCATGAAACAAACTGGGCCAAAAAAATCCGCAAAGATAAAATTTTTGGCTAGCTGGTTCTTTCTACCCCAAAGTGACCTCCTGTTTCTTTTTGAGTGACATGCTGTATTATGCTAACCGCCTCAATTTAGGCACACATCGTCTAATTACTTGGTCAGCACAGGATTTAAACAAATTAAGGCTCAATCCCAAAAAATATTACTTCACATCATGCAAAAATTTCTTTTTTTCTGTTGAATGACAAACCATATGGTATGATTTTTCTAACCAAGTACATAACTATGTCGGTATACAAGGTAATTCATGGATGTCTAATTGCATGCAAATGGTCATCCAGGGAATTTTTCATTGATGGGTGGTTCTAAACAATCAAATACCAAACGTGAATAAATGATCACAACCACATTTTCACTCCCCTTTTTATCCATAATTTTCTAAGTCAAAATTCTTGCATAATTGAATCCACCGAATTTAACCTGGGTTTCGCATCAGCTTTAGTAAAATAAATACTTAATAGCAGCATGATCTGTGTATACTATTACTTTAGACCTATCAAGTAAGACCTGTACTTGTCACATGCAAATATCACTGCTATAGCTCTTTTTCTGTTGTGGCATAGTTTTTCTAGGCCTCGTTCAAGGTTCTACTTGCATAGTAAATATAGCATGAAAGATCTTACCTCTTCTTTGCCCTAGTACTGCCCCCACGGCATAGTCACTAGCATCACACATCAGCTCAAATGGAATCTCCCAATTTGGTGCAACAATCACTGGTGCAGAAGCTTGACTTCTCCTTCAATTATATTGAATGCCCTGCAAACAATTTTCATCAAACACAAAAGAAGATCCATTTCAAGTATATTACACAGAGGTACTAGAGATTTTTAGAGAAGTCCCTGATAAATCACCTGTTGAAGCCAACATTCCTAAGAAGCTCCTGACTCCTTCATTACTGAATGGGTGGTGGCAACTTCTCTATTACTTCCACTTTTGCTGTCAACTTCAATCCCTTTTTTGACACCTTGTACCTAACACATTCCCTCTCGTACCATTAATATGGCATTTCCCCAATTTAGAAGTAGGGTTAGTTTCCAATTACATCTTTTTGAGCACACACCTAAAATTTTGCAAAAAACATATTCAAATGACTTTTCCTCAAAAACAGAGAAGTCATCCATAAATATTTCAATAAAATACTCCTAACATGTCAGAAAATATAGACAACATACACCTTCTGAAAAGAAGCAGGTGCATTACATGAACCAAAGGCATTCTCCTAAATGCAAAAGTACCATAGGGACAAGTAAATGTGGTTTTCTTTCCTTTCTCCCTATCCTCGACGCTATATGAATTTGATTATACCCAGAATAACCATCAATGGAAACAGTAATAATCATGCCCTGCCGAGAGTTTTTCTTACATCTGATCAATGAAATGTAAGGAACATTGGTCCTTTACGGGTGGCATCATTCAATTTTCATAATCTATGCAAACTTCTC
The DNA here is from genome assembly GCA_037954665.1 of Laguncularia racemosa. Taxonomy (NCBI): domain Eukaryota; kingdom Viridiplantae; phylum Streptophyta; class Magnoliopsida; order Myrtales; family Combretaceae; genus Laguncularia; species Laguncularia racemosa. Next base: position 1,885 of record JBBMOL010004215.1, on the reverse strand, counting down.
GCCACCACTGTCACAGTAACGGGTTTGGGAACAATTCGTTGCCAATCATTCTTTACCACAGTCATGCAACCTTTCTTTGTGTACAACGTGACAACTAACCCATTTAACTATTCAGAAATTGGAAAAATAATTGCCTGCATCTACAATTTAAGCACTTCTTTTTTACAAACTTCCTTAAGGTTGGGTAAGTCTTCTTTGTGTTTGTACTGTAGGTTTATACACTCATCTTCAAGAAAACCTATGGTACAAATTAAAGGGGCTATCCCTTAATATCCGCAAGGTGCCACCCGATAGCTTCTTATGTTCTTCTAAGAATATCCAAAAGTTGTTGCTCTTATCACGGTGTCATAAGAAAAAAATGATAATTGGCAAAGTAATCATTTGTTCCAAGATAAAGCATACTTAAAGACCAGCGCAAAGGTTTAAGTTCAAGCCACCCGGGTTTGTGTCAATATGGGCACGATTTCTTCTCAGTGGTCCCCAGCTCCTCATACGTGTCGAGTCTTGAATTCATACACTTGTTCAACACGTTCTTTTGGGGTTCATCTCATCATCACTTCCCAACATCTAAATCCCTAAAACTGTCTCCCTTCGTGTCCACACCTGCATTCTCTTCCATGACTCTCCGGGAAAGCTCATCAACACATCAATATGTAACAGGATTTACAGTCATCAATTTGTTTTGAGTAGCCCTCATACACATTAACGTGACTTGTACATCATAACTCTTAAAAGTAAGCTTACCTTGTTCCACATCAATTAAGGCCTTTACCCTGTTGCAAGAATGGCCTGCCAAGGAACACGGGTACCTCTTTATCACTCCCCTCCATCTCCAAGACTATAAAGTCAACACTGAAAGAATGAATTTATCTACTTTCACTAGGACATTTTCCACAATCCCTCTTGGGTATTTGATGCTCCTATCAGCAAGTTGCAAGGTAACATGAGTTCCCTTGCACTCTCCAAGTCCCAATTTCCTAAAAATAGATAGAGGCATTAAATTTATACTTGCACCGAGGTCAATAAGAACTTTATCAAAATGAAAATTGCCTATGGTGCAAGGAACAGTAAAACTCCCCTGATCTCTTTGTTTTCTTGGCAAACTAGGTACATCATTCTGTAAGATCATTGAACATTCCCCTGTAAGCATCACCGGTTCATTCCCTTCAATCTTCCTCTTCTTTGTGAGTAAATCCTTCATGAACCTAGCATATGATGGCATCTGCTGAAGTGCTTCTGCAAAAGGAATGTTAATTTGCAATTTTTTAAAGACTTCTAAAAATTTAGCAAATTGTGAATCCAATTGTTGTTGCTTCAGCCTTCCTGGGAAAGGAATAGGAGGAACATATGCTTTCACTTTTGGTGAATTTTTCTTTGATTCCTCTTCCTTTTGTTTCCCTTTATCTTTTTCCAGGTTAACCTCCTCTTCCTCAAGTTTCTTATCAACCAATTCCTTACCACTTCTTAACATAATAGCATTTACACCCTTAGGATTTTGCTCAGTATTGCTAGGTAAAGACCCAGATGGTCTATTACTCAACTGTTGAGACATTTGACTAAGCTGATTTTCAAGATTCCTAATGGTGGCTTGTTGATTTTGCAACATTGTGTCAGTCTTTTGCATATAACTTATCATGAGTTCTTCCATTTTAGACTGACCTTGCTGAGAAGAGGTATTATGATTAGGATATTGTTGATGGGGAGTATTATGATTAGGACCTTGCTTTTGAAATCCAGGAGGTTTAAGTACATTGTTATCATTTCTCCATGAGAAATTTGGATGATTACGCCACCCTGGATTGTAGGTGTTTGAATAAGGTCCTTGATTACCTCTTTGGAAATTGTTGACAAAATTTACTTGCTCTCCATGGGATGAGGAGGAAAA